>LRSR01007492.1:0-29987 GCA_001579985.1 Hypsibius dujardini
AGTAAAATTGTATGAGTTAATTGTCCATTGATTGATTTATTTATCGACTAATCGTAGGCGTTGACAAAGGTTGGTTTTTCGTTAAAATTAATCGTATGTTGTATTTGACTCGACGAGATTTCATTTGCTAGATGAGGAATCAATTTTGCTCTCGTGTTATCTTCAGATTATGTGACGTATTCTGCCAAGCGACTCGACTAGGGATTTTGGTCTTGGACTTTATTGTAATTTTGATTAGCTGATCGATCGATTGATACTTGAGCTGGTTGATACGGGACAAAATTGGATGATTTACTGGCTTATTCATTACGGGTATTCAAAGTTCGATTATTTGCAGCGATTATCTCGCTAATTCAAACTCGCTAATCTCCCTGGTTTTGAAGATAAGCGAAAAAAGCAGCCAAGGAGCTGCTTTTCTCGGTTATCTGCTCGCTCATTGTGTGCATCTGTCTTGTGAGTGGTCCATGTCAGTTGAGATTAGCGAAGGAGACACAGCCTCAGGTAAGCCAGGGGGCGTGTCCTCGTATCACCGTTGCATCGGCGTGCAAAACCAGGGAGATTAGCGAGTTTGAATTAGCGAGACAATCGCTGCAAATAATCGAACTTTGAATACCCTTATTATGGCAGCTGTAGCTTATTAGCGTGTTCAATTTGGGTGTTTAATTTAAATTAATTGAAAAATTTATTTAAATAAAACTAATAATTTCATCTAAAAGAGACCGTCACATTTTCCGCATTTAAATTCAGATTTTGTATTAAGTATTAAGTATTAAGTATTAAGTATTCTGATATTTACAATAAATTATAAATTATAAATATAAATTATAGACAAACTTTACTTTGAAATTTCATCTGCAATTATGTGCTCGTGAAAAATTAATTCACCTATTATTTAAAATTAAAAGCCGTGTTTATATAATATATCCGTAATGTATTTTAAACAATAATTGTGCAGCGCCTGCCGCTCAATCGACGGAAGGCCCATTCGATGGAAGTCCTTGAAGGACTTCCATCGAGGAAGGACTTCCATCGAGTGGGTTGTGTTGAAATTACATGACGAAATTATAGATTACTGTGATTATTGTAATTTGTGTGTAATCTGTCGTATGCTGAAAATTGCCGATGCTTTGTGCTATGCTAATAAGAGTTTCGAATTAATATTAACAGGAGAAAGTGTTCGACATGATTGAGCGTGAAGCGGAAGGCTGCGACGGATTAGAGGGCTTCATTCTCAGTCACTCCATTGCCGGCGGTACCGGGTCCGGCATGGGCTCATACGTCCTGGAGCATTTGCATGATCGTTTCCCGAAGAAGCTCATTCAAACATTCTCCATCTTCCCCAATCAGGACGACTCTGCCAGCGATGTGGTGGTTCAGCCGTACAACTCGATCTTGACGATGCGCCGGCTGGCGGAGAACGCCGACTGTGTGGTGGTGCTGGACAACACGGCGCTCAATTCGATCGCTGCAGAACGACTGCGAATC
Source organism: Hypsibius dujardini (assembly GCA_001579985.1). NCBI lineage: Eukaryota > Metazoa > Tardigrada > Eutardigrada > Parachela > Hypsibiidae > Hypsibius > Hypsibius dujardini. The sequence goes on from LRSR01007492.1 coordinate 1,486, forward strand.
GACCAACCGAGCTTGACAGAGATCAACAATATGGTCTCAACGGTGATGGCCGCCAGTACGTCCACACTGCGCTATCCCGGTTACATGTACAACAACTTTGTCGGCTTGATGGCCCCGCTCATTCCCATGCCGAAGCTCCACTTTCTCATGGCCGGTATGTAACCCATCCTGAAGTGGTCTTCCGATTTAGCCTGCCCAATGCGTCATGTCTGTATGCCTCTATCTGTTAATCCATCTGTTCATCTACTTTAACTGTCTGATTGGCCTATACGTTGCTTGTTCTGTCTACGTGCCTGTCTTCCTGCCTGGTCTTACTCATCTGTCTACCTGTCTTGCTTACCTGTCTTTTTTTTGTCTGTCTGTCTGTCTGTCTGTCTGACTGACTGTCTGACTGACTGTCTGTTTGTCTGACTTGTCTCTTCGTCTGTCTGTCTAGTTTCGATCTGCCCTGTGCGCATGTCTGCCTGTTAAACTCGTATGCCCACTTGACACTAATAGTATGTCTGAATATTTGCCGATTTTCTAAATCGTGTCCTGGTTAGCCTTCTAACGTCCAATGCACGTTGATTATTCTGTAGGCTATGCTCCACTGACGTCGTTGGACCAGACGAGCGGTGGCATCCAGAAAACGACGGTATTTGACGTTATGCGTCGTTTACTTCAGCCGAAGAACATGATGCTGTCCCCGGGGAAGGATGCCCTGGCTGCCGACAATCGCTATCTCTCCATTTTGAACATCATTCAGGGCGAAGTGGAATCTGGCGAGGTATGGTTCGGTTCTGGCAGAGTCATAGGCTTCCTACAAATTACCCATTATAGGTAGATGTTAGAGTAGATTTTTGTTCTCTCACAGCATAAACGAGACTATGACTGCCTCTGTGAATGACCGTCTGTCTGTCTGCTTAATTGTGATTCTCAGTTCGTCTGTCTGTCAGTTTTCTCATTGTGCCTGCGTGCTCTTTGCCTATTCAGTCGTTTCTTGGTTGTGTCTCTGTCTTTTTTATCTGTATCATGTGTGTTTGTGTGTTCATTCCCGCACTGGGTCTGTCGCGTCTGGCTGCCTTTATTGTGCCTGTCTGCTGTGTCTGTCTTTTCTGCATCTTGAGCTAGGCAGGCAGATAGTTACACAAACCTATGCCACATTCATCTCGTTCTCTTCGTTTTTTTCCCCTCTAGATTCACAAAAGCCTGATGCGCATTAAAGAACGCAATCTGGTCAAGTTTATGGAATGGGGTCCGGCCAGCATCCATGTGGCCCAGTCGAAGCGCTCGCCGTTTGTCGCGTCCAACCACCGCATCAGCGGACTGATGTTGGCCAACCACACCAGCGTGCAGGGACTCTTCGACAGCATCGTCAAGCAGTACGACAAGATGAAGAAGCGCAATGCCTACTTGGATCGCTTCACCAATGAGAAGAATTGGGCCGGTGTGTCGGACATGGAGCAGTCGAGGGAGGTGGTGGCCAACCTGATTGAGGAGTACAAGGCAGCCGCGAAACCGGACTACATAGACTATCTGCGGGGGAAACTGCAGAGTAAGAAGATGTGAAGGGATCCTTGGCTCCTTCACCCTTTACATCGTCCCATTTTGCGCCATGTTGTCAGATACTAATGCTGCTCCTAGTTTGCTGATTTGTTCTTACTAACTGTACTGAGCAAAGGTAATCTCTTTTCTGCTGTCTTCCACCTGCATTGTAATGGAATGTCGAAGGTTCATTATTACTCTTCTAATCACTGAAACATAATACAAAGTAAAAGGAACAGATCTACACGACGAGAAAACGTTATCGGGCACAACAATTAAAAGAACCATCTGTTGAAGCAAACTAAGGTAAACCAAATCGCTCCACCGAAACTTGATAAAGACTCCGACCACCGCGGATTTCGGCCGAGCCTCCTTCGGAATCGTGCGAAACCTGGGAGGTGGCAGGTCGCCAGTCGACTGACGCATGTTCATCTGATTCACTTCCAACCGAATTTGCACAATAGCCCGTTGGTGTTCTGGCTGTATGATGAACGACAAGACTGAATACGTTGGAGGGTCCGGGGTATGGGCAAAAGGGGCGGAGCAGGGGTAATACTTGAACACTCAACCAATCAATCGGCGGAGCTCCACCCCTGCCCCGCCCCTTTTGCCCATTTTCGGGACCCTCCATTAGATTAAATTCTGTCGCTTACTGCAGTACTTTAATGCCGCGTTAGCTTCGCGCACCTGTAGTGCCGCCCTCGGGCGATTTCCCTCCACTTCGTGTGTTATGCCCGAACATTATATACTGAAAATGCTGTGTTTGTTGCGCGAAGCTAACGCGGCTTTTCAGTATCTCCTGTTTCTGTTGCACTGGAAACGTTGGAAGTCGCCGGACATAAGCTCACCATCTCCCACATCATCAGGGTGCATCTCCTCCTTTTCCCATTTGTCATCGCTTTCCTGCTGCGTCACATGTTCGCCCAGACCAGGTCGCGGCTCTTTGGCAAGAACAAAATTAACCGGTCCCAGAAAATGGAAGAAAACAATCGCCGCGCATTGTATGTCAGTGTGTTTTCATCTGCTTATTCTGAGGAAAGCAATTTGGGGAGAGGACAAACAGCAGGGCGATAGAATCACATACAGAAAGATGTCAAAATGAGACGTGGCAACGTGAGAAAAGACTACAGTCTTGTGTGTTTGACTTCCGGTCAAGTTGAATTGCTGCTCTTAAGCTGATTGGCTGGTAAAGAATTTCCACGCCCCCTAAGCTCAGTCGAAAGGAATACGGATGCCAGTGGAGCCTTGATTGATTGAATAAGCAATTAGCTCGCTAGAGGCTGTTTGGAATCACTTTGGAATCCGCATTAAATTTGAATCAGCATTCTTTCAGCTGTGGTCTCTCATTTTGAAGAATTTTTCGATCCATTGATTCCTTTCAGGAGAAGAATGGAAAAGCGACCCGTCAACCCCTTCGTTTACTGGGCGCAATCAAATGAGCAACTCTTCCTCCGGCTGGAATTGGAAGCCAAAGGCACCCCGCAAGTCACAACTTCCGCGAGACGTTTCGAATTCTCCTGCCGCGGCGTCGCGCCCGGGCATGGCGTGCAGGATTTCGAGGTGTTGCTGGACCTTCAAGACGCCATCGTGGCCGGGCCGGCGGGCTACCGGATGGTCTGTCTCGGCAGTCGAATTCAGTTTTACATCGATAAAGACCCCGATCATCGCGGATTTTGGCCGAGCCTCCTGCAGAATCGCGCGAAACCCGCATGGTAAGGTTGCAATGCTGTGCGAGCTTGAGGGAATGGCAAAAGCAATTGTTTCACTACATGTAGAGCACTGTTAAGAGCTCGTATGAGCGAGTTTCGGTTGATTGATTCGTTCTCTCAAAAGCTGTGATGCGTTCTGAGTGATCGATTGATTGATTGATTGATTGCTATCATGCGTTCTGATTGATTGGCTGGGCTGATATTGAGATCGCGAATTGATAAAGACCCCGATCACCGCGGATTTTGGCCGAGCCTCCTGCAGAATCGCGCGAAACCCGCATGGTAAGGTTGCAATGCAGTGCGAGCTCTGGGATTTTGAGGAGTGAAAAATGATTGTTTTGGAAGTTTTAAAAGCTCCTCTGAACTTGTTTGGGTTGATTGATTCGTTTACTGAAATGCTGCCGTGCTTGGTGATTGATTGATTGAGTGATTATCTTGATTTCGTTGATTGGCTCGTTACGTTGATTGATTACGTGGCACTGCGTGCCTGAAAACTTTAATATTATTGTTCGACGATTTCGCTGTTGAGTTTGCAATTGAAGAGGCTTGGGCTTTTAAATATTAATTTTAATTCCAATTTGATTTACGTAAAAATTGGCAGCCCTTTAGAAATGAGTTTGAGTCTGACTCTGCGACTAATTCACCGAACATCGTTTTCCATTGGCTTTATTGATTGATTTGTAACTTTAAACCTGATTGCGTATTTGGATTTTTTTCGTACAATTACACACGCACTTGCACTTTCCTAAAGCTAAAATTTCTTCGTTTTACTCTCACTATAAGAAGCGAGATGCTTGTCTGTGGTTCGGCATTTTTGCAACGTTTTCACGAACACACAATTTATTCAAGCAGTTTAGCTTCTCTGTTCGTTTCCAACGACTAACGATTCGCTTGATTTATTGATGGTGTGGCTGTTTCGATTAGTTTTTTACCGATTTCGAACTGTAAATTTGCGACTTTAAATAAAATCAATATTATCTTTAGTCACGGGAAAATGCCACTTTCCATTCTCAAATTTTGTTTCTCAATGTGTAGGTTGAAGCTAGATTTTGACCGATTCCAAAGCGGCGATGCTGATTCGGACGACGAGAAGGACAAGGACAAGGCCGGCGGCGAGGATCGCTCGATGCGCGACACCGTGGACAACCTCCTCCGCGAGGCGAAGAAGAAACGCTCCGAAGGTGGGCCCGCTCCGCTTGACTTCAAGAAAATGTACCTCTCCACTTACAACACCTTCATGCTGCTTGGCTTTGCCGGGGTGCTCGTCAGTTTGTTCCGCTCGTACCAGGCCGAGGGTCTCGCCGAATCCATTCCGAAAGCGTACGAACGCGTGGGGCAGAATGTCCGTTTCCTCCAGTTCGCCCAGACCCTGGAGATCGTCCACGCCGCCGTGGGACTCGTGCATTCTCGTCCGGCCTCTGCGGTGTGGCAGGCGGTCGGCCGACTCACTCTGGTGCACCTCATTCATTTCCAGCCGGAACTGCACAACAGCCCGTTGGTGTTCTGGTTGTACGTCACGTGGGCGTCAGTGGAGATGATCCGGTATCCGTACTACTTGGGACAGGTGCATGGTCTCGTACCGAAGCCGTTGAAGGTTTTGCGCTATACCAGCTGGATGGTTCTTTATCCGGTTGGAATGTCTCTGGAAGTCCTGATTATTCTTCGAGGTAATTTTTTTTCCTTTCCTTTGCTCCTTGGCGCACCATTTGTCTGCCAGACTTATTGCCGGCATCAAACGTCAAACGTCAAAGTGCATCAAGTTGAGATCGATTTGATTTTGAAATCCATTTCATTTAGATTCAAAAAGCTTCTGACGATTTCAAAACTTCGAACTAGCCACCAACAGAACTTTTAATTAACGAGGTTCAAGAATCATCGAAATTCGTTTGATTTAAGACTTTCAAAGAGATTTTGATGGGATATTGGCGTGGAACGGTTTCTTTCCCTATGAAAAATGTCAGGTGGCGAGCCAGCTGTTTGTTCTTTTTCTGATGCGGTTTCTGGCAATAATGATGGTCAAATATTTTATCTTACACGCTTTTCATCAACAAAAAGGTTCGTTTTTTCAATCCACAATTCGAAAGATCTCAAGCTAAATTCAAGTCAAATTGAAATCGAATGCAGTTGATGCCTTCCCTCAAAGATCCCTCAAGGGTCCCTCAAAGACCTCTCAAAGGTTCCTCAAAGGTTCCTCAAGGGTCCCTCAAAGGTTCCTCAAGGGTCCCTCAAAGGTCCCTTCAAGGTCCCTCAAAGGTCCCTCAAAGGTTCCTCGAAGGTCCCTCAAAGGTCCCTTCAAGGTCCCTCAAAGGTCCCTTCAAGGTCCCTCAAAGGTTCCTCAAAGGTTCTTCAAAGGTCCCTCAAAGGTCCCTCAAAGGTCCCTCAAAGGTTCCTCGAAGGTCCCTCAAAGGTTCCTCAAAGGTCCTTCAAAGATCCCTCAAAGGTTGATGCCGTCGTGGTTTTTTACACCGTCTCATCGGTACTTCCTGTTTCTGTAGCACTGGAAACGTATCCCGAGTCTCATCCCGCCACACTGTTGGAAGTCGCCGGACATAAACTCACCATCTCTCACATCATCGGAGCGTATCTCCTTCTGTGCCCGTTTGCGTTTCTTTTTCTGCTACGTCACATGTTCGACCAGACCAAATCGCAACTCTTCGGCAAGAAGAAAATCACCCGATCCAAGAAAGTGAAATAGACTAACCGCATTCCATGTCGGTATTTTGTTCTTATGTTTATTCTAAATTGTTCGGTTGCTAATTTGGTGTGTGATTGGTGTTGCCGGTATTGTAATTGAGCGAAAAGTCGATCCGTTGGAGGTAGGACTCGGCCTGTTGAACGGTACTCGGACGGATGTTGTCGGAGCTCCACGGGACGGCGCACATTGGGCAGGCTTGAAGGCCACGCTGCAGGCAGGATTTGACTTCGGAGAAGATGGCCGGCATCGAACAGCCGGGGCAAAGTGTGAAGTCGCTTTTTATCACATGCATTCCCTGTTGTCGTGGGTGAAAAATATTAGTTGCAATGAGCATGGAAAGCGTCACCGGAAAACTTGAGCTTACCGTGAGGACACAGAAAGGTACTCGAATTCGGCATAGTGGACATGACAGCAAACTCGCAGGAAATTTGTGGCTGGCGTATGGGCACTCTGTGTGAGTTTCCTCGGGATCAATTACGCGATTCGCTTTCCGGAGGATGTTGAGTATTTTCGACTCGTACTTTTCAGTTACGATGGCTCGATGTTCCGGTTGCATCAGCACCAAGGCAAACCTACCAAGCATAAGCAATGAATGCCTTGCTCGCTGTTTGTCTGCCTGTCTGCCTGTCTGCCTGCTGTCTGTCTGTCTGCCTGCCTGTCTGTCTGCCTGCTGTCTGTCTGTCTGACTGTCTGACTGAGTGTCTGTATGTTTGTCTGCCTAAGTGTCTGTTTGTCTTTTCTGCCTGGCTATGTGCCTGTTTGTCTATCGGTCTGCGTGTCTGTCTCTCTGACTCCAGGTTCAGGCTGCAAGTACGCACTGTACTGCGGATTTATTCAGCTGGCACTTGGTGCACTCCAGCACTGCCGATAGGAGAAACCGACTTGCGTCCTTCGGAAATTTGCTGATATTCCTACAAATCCTTATGAGCATCCGCGCAACTGTTAAGGCAAAACCAGAATCGTTCGTATTTCATTCGTTTGAGTTTTGAAATGAATATGGAGGAATAGAGAGGCTGGTATGTAGAACACCGCTGTACCTTTGTCGTGCTCCTTCAGTGTGTACATCACCGTACTGACCGCGTGGCTGTGGACCAGCGCAAACATCTCCCACAGCTGACCGGAAGGGCTTTGCCGCGCTTGCAACAACCTGTCGTAAGTCCTACAGAACGGACCAAAGCAAAGCCAGATTGTTTTAAATATACAAAACTGGATAAACAGGCCTGCATTATACCGATAGAGGACTTGATGAGCGTCGTGGTAGTCACCGTTTCTCAGGTGATGGTCTGCAACTAAGAGCGATATTCGATCGGCCTCGCTGAACTTTCCAGACAACAGGTATAAGTCCAGCAAGTACTTCTCGTCCTGAAAATCCAAACCCGAGTTTCGGCATGGTTCATTAACGAATTTATAGATTAGTTGACCTATGTACTGTAATTCGGACAGCTATCAGGCAGACGAACAGGCATCGCGCAGTCAAACAGTCGTCAGACAGACAAACAGACATAAAGCCAGACAGTCTTCAGTAAGGCCAACAGACAGTTATTCGCTCAACAAACAGACACCAGAGAGTCAGACAGTCATTAGCCAAACGAACAGGCAACTAGACAGTCATCAGTTAAGCCAACAGCCAGTCATTAGTCAAACGAACAGGCAACTAGACAGTCATCAGTTAGGCCGACAGCCAGTCATTAGTCAGGCCAACAAACACCAGGCAGTCAAACAGTCGTCAGGCAGACAAACAAACACAAAGCCAGACAGTCATCAGTCAGGCCAACAGACAATCATTAGTTGGACGAACAGGCAACCAGACAGTTAGACAATCGTCAGTCAGACAAAGAGACACAAATTCAGACAGCTTAGGCGGTCAAACAAACAAACAAGACAGCCCCAGACAGTTTCCAATAAGACGAGCAGACACAAAGACAGTCATCATTCAGATTAACAGAAAATAAACAGGCAGTTCCCAGTCAGACAGTCTTCAGTCAGACGAATAGACACACTGGCAAGAAGATATTCAGTCACTCAGACAGTCGGGCAATTGGCTGAAGAAACAATGCTAGTATGCGAATACCTTGGGGACTCCGTCATCGTTCCCCAGAAGAAACTGCGAGACTAAGTCAGAGGTGCCGGAGTCATTACACTTGACTGTGGCTGCCACGAGGGCCGTCAAAGCAGAATCCTCATCAACGGACTCCGCTCTCATCGTGACCGGCTGTTTCAGCAGTTTCAAGAGGAGATCGACAGCTCGTCGCGGCTGACCGGCCTGGATAAGATATTCTGAGGAGCGAACTGTGTTATGCCTGCTTTCGTAGAAGGCGGCAATCTTCTCGTACAGCGCCGCTGGTTGATCATCTCCTAAGATTAAGTAATTTAAGTGATTAAAGAAAGTGACTGATTTAAGAAATTTGAATTGGGACGTCTGCCTAAAAACTGCTCTTCTTACCGACTACTTTGGCAAAAATGTCCATTTGCTGGTACTGTTGCGCAGTCAGGAAGGCCTCTTCCCCTCTGCCGGAGATCAGCAAATACCGGATTGCTGAGGCAAAATCTTTCATCTTCATAAAATGTCTGAAGTAATAAAGGCGAATTATTGAGATAGATCAGCTTGAGATGTGGATGAGTGTTTTCTTACGCCGCAACCATTTTGGCTCCTTCTTGCGATCGTGTGCGGTCGACCACCTCAATGGCCAAATCGGTGCGATTCAAGGATTCGAGAAGAAGACGCACGACGGCGTCGTTCTCGCCGGCTGCCTCGTATAAGCGGACCGCACCGTTGAAGTCCCCCGCCGTTTCTTTGACCTTAGCGAGCTGTACTCGAAGCGGCATCGAATCGGTCTTTTCGATAATTTCCTCAGCCTGCAAGAACAGTGTCTAATTTTCAAAATGAAAGACACATAGATAAATAGGTAGACAGACAAAGTGAAAGACAAATAGACTGAATGACAGGCAAACAAACAGGCTGACAGACAGACAGGTAGGGGCAGACAGACAGACAGACAGACAGACAGACAGACAGGAACTAGCCTTTTCTGTTGTACCTGTTTCCACTCTTTAGCCCGCAGGAACATCGCAGCTGCCTTCTGTAAATTTCCCGAGTCCCGGTACATCCTAGCCGCATCCTTAAAATGTCGCCCTTCCTCTAGGATTCCAGCACATTCTTCGTTCAGCAGCGGATCACGCAACTCCCTACACAACGCCAAGCCCTTCGGTAGATCCCCCATCCGTATCGAAATTTTGGCAATTCCGATCTTGCACGTCCTCTCGAACATCGAATCAGAAATCTGGAGGGCTGCTAGGGCCTTCTCGTAGTTTACCAAAGCGCCACCATTGTCACCCAAAAGCTCTAGCTGCGCCGCATGTTGCTGCCTTGCGTAGCTGATCTTGTCCGGCGCGTGTGTTTCGGCCAACGCAATGGCTTTCTCCCACTCCATCAGGTCGGTGTAGGTGTCCAAGGCGGCGGTGTGGTCCGAAGCACGAAGGAACCATTCGCAGGCGAGTTGAGGTTTGTCGTCAATGAGGGCCATATGACCGGCTAGACTGGGCAGATGCTCGACGTTCCGGTACCGTTCCAGAAGGAGAACTTTATCGGCTGCTCCATATTCTCGGTATGCACTGATGGCTAACTCAATGTCCAGTTCCTGAACACACCGTTGACCAATCTGTTGGAGCTGCATAGTGAGCTTATCCTTCCGACAAAGCCGCGCAGCCTAAATCGAAAAACTCCAATCAGCATGCAGTTATGTACATCATAAAACTAACTGTTGCCGGTTTGTCTATTCACCTGCCTGCCTCTTTGCCTGTCTGCCTGTCTGCCTGTTTGTCTGTCTCTGTCTGTCTGCCTGCCTGTCTGTCTGTTTGTCTGTCTGTCTGTCAGTCTGTTTGTCTGTCTGTTTGTTTATGTTGTCTCACCTCGTGGAATCTGTGGAGCTTTATCAGTTTTTCAACATCCACCGCAGTTTGTCCGGGTTGGTTTTGCGGAAAAATCTTCAGTGTTCTCGCAATCAGAAGTCCATTGCTGAGTTCGGCGACCTTCCCACCACTAAATCCGAGCAGCACTGAGTTTTTGGTGATCATTTCGCGTTCGCCGGTAGTGTCATCCACTTTTTCCAGGATGCCTCCGAAGATGCTGTGTTGGACAAAAACATTGACTTGAATGGCGGACTCTCCATACACCACGAAGGTGGAAGCGAAGTCACCCTGCAAAGGCAATGAAGTTGACCAGAATGTCCCGCTTTTCAGTGTCTTGTCTGTCTCTGGATTTAAGGTCAGATTATTCACCGTTTGTTGCGGTCCGTCCACCCAGTCGAATAGGATACCCATGGGCCGACCGGAGAAACCGGGAACCTTCAGACAGACATCGCCCGTCACGCAGTACAGCATGACTTCGTTGGCTGAATCGATGAAAGCAACACTGGCATTACCAGACAAATCAGTTAGATATCTCGTGGCCTTGTTTGCTCTCTCTCTCCAGGGCTCTTTTGGGAGACTCACAGTGCGTCCTGTTCTTTAACGAAAACGGAGACAATTTCCGCAGTGTGTTGAACGGCCAATTCGTGGCGTTGGTGCGGCAGGCTGAGGAAGCCGATGGCTCCGTTGGACGTGCCGAAGTACAGATTCCTGTCTGCCAGCGCGACGCAAGACACGCCTTGAAATAAGACACAAAATTTGTGAATGAAATGAAATATTAAGGAATGAAAAAATAACGGTAAAGCAAATAAGAAAATAGGAAAAATAACCGCCTGTTAGACTGCCAGTGCTATTAGTGCTAGTGCTAGTGAGACCATGAGGCCTAGTGAGGAGACCCATGGAGTACCTTGGAGACCGCCAATTGTCGATATCGTTTTTTCGATATTCGCCACAAACGACTCGTTGTCCCTTGGCAGTTCATGCGTGACGATTCGTCCGTCCGTCAAGAAAACGACGACCAGATTCCACGTCAGGCTGACCGACCGTATTATCCCGAGGTATTCGTACCTGCCCAATGTGATGTATGCTCCATTTTCTGCAAGTGAAAGAATACAATATTGATTGAGTTGATTAGCATTAGACGCAGACGCATCAGCTCAAAGTTCCTTAGTTTCAAAAATGGGTGGAATGAAAGGAATACCGCTGTCGGAATCGGCGAGGTAGAAGATGGCCAGATTGTTGATGGCCGCGACAAAGCTGTCCGGTCCTAAAGCCACCACTGTCGGTTCAATGTTGCATGATATCACGCCCAGAGGTTCCTGCGGGTTCTTTATCTCGGCAACTTGGAAGGTATCGAGGGCGATCATCACCGCCACTCTATCACGCCACGCACAACCGGTTTCCGGAATTTTGGCCAAGAACACGAACCCCTGTCCGTTTCCTCCAACTGCAGCGATCAGTGACCCTGAAAAGGAAATGACGCAGCGTACAGGCAGACAGACGCATAAACACACAGACACGTAGACAAACAGACAAACAGAAAGACAGACGAACACACGGACACACAGACAGACAAATAGAAAGACGGACAGACAGACAGACAGACAGACAGACAGACAGACAGACAAGAAGATGGCAAGCAGATATTCATACACCTGACACCCTGAATATCGAACAGATAGAGATGCAGACGGTGTTGGGCCTGAAGTATAACGAACCATCTGAAGTCCACGCTAGTTTTTGCAGATCTGAGCCTTCGCCAACGAGGGCTTCCTTCTGTCGCATTTTCGCCAAGTCTGTCTGAAAGACTTTCAGCACATTACTGGAACAGATCCCGAACCGGGCGCCGTCGCCGGTGGCGCACATATCCGTCGCTTTATCGGCAAATATTTTTAGGTGCTGCAGCTCCTTGCCTTGTTCATCCGGATGAGACGATACCCATATCAGAACTCCCTAAAAACCAGAATACTAACATTACTGTTAAGTCAAATTGTTTGCCCGTTCGTTTGTACTCGTCTATACCTTTTGAAAAGACAGCAAAATGTACCCATCGCCGAACCAGCTGTATTGAATAATTTTTCCGTATTCAGCTTTGAATGAGTACTGCAGAGACCGCGTGTCATCTTCCAGGTTGAAGAGTACGAGAGTATTCTCGTTGGCGATGCAGCTCAACTGAAGAAAAATGGAATTTGTAGAACGCAAAGTTTTACAACAACGTATCGCATGCCGATTTCAAAGTAAATATAAAACACTTACCGTATTTTGTTCTCGTTGACCACCCTGGACGAACTTGCTGGTCGCAAACTGGATACCCTCCACCTTGCCGTAAGAACATTCTCTAGCCGATAAAGCTGTATCGCCGGCAACCGTCACAAAGACGAACCGCGACGACGCCGAAGTATTTTCCTTGGCAGAAGACCTTACAACACTGCAAGTTGCGAGAAGACTGTCTTCGCTCCACGCTGCTGCCATTACCGGACCGGAGTGATGACCTCGCACGACTGTTCGCTTATCGCTAGCCTTGTCAAGAAGGATCACATTTCCTGTAGTCACAAGAACGAGCATTTCAAATGAGTATATGCTTTCTGCATATTTGTATATCTTTTTATCTGACCGTCTGCCTGTCTGTCTGTCTGTCTGTCTGTCTGTCTGTCTGTCTGTCTGCCTGCCTGTCTGTCTGCCTGCCTGTCTGCCTGTCTCTGTCTGCCTGTCTGTGTGTCTGTGTGTCTGTCTGTGTGTCTGTCTGTGTGTCTGTGTGTCTGTTGCCATTCTTATGTTCTTCCTTTCACTTACCGGTTGAATATGCAATAGCCAGAATATCTGCAATAACCGACCAACCCATCCATGTGACTGCGCCACTGTCCCACGTATCGAGCTCTTGGTTGGCAAGCCGATGGTTCACCGGCGACCACAGATACACTTGAGCTCCATTTTGTGGACAAACCAGTGCCAGCAGCATACCATGGCGGTTCCATGCCAGGTGTGCACAGGGCGCCGGCAAGGTAACCTCCGTTATTTTCTGATGGCTCCGATCGTACAGCAGCATTCGATTCTCGATGGGTGATCCAATGACCAGGTAGTTGGCCTGCACCGGCTGCCATTGCAGGAGAAGGTCCTCCTTCGATTTCTCTCGTAAGAAGTCACTGGTGAACTGGAAATGAGCCTAAAGAAAGCGAGACTAACTCTCAATGCAAAGTCTGCAGACATTTGAACAAAACCTTATTCAGGCGTACTGCAACATTCGGTAGTTTGCCTGAATCTAGTATATACTCAAATATACAATTCATCAATCAATCAATGGTTTCTATATAGATCGAATCATTGATCAACCGATTTACAAGTATTAATTACCTTCAAAGCGTTCATGGCACTTTACTCGTAACGGACACAGACAAACAGCTGTTTCGTTTACACACAGCAACAACAATATTAAGCCGGAACTGCTGATTCTAGCATGAAAACTTGACGGATTGCTTGCGGGTTAGAGTTGAGTACCGGCAGCGTGAAGGTCGTTGCCGGGTAACGACAACAGGATGACGGACGACAGAAATATAACACTTAAATCTCACGGTGAGCCGAAAAAAACACGCAAAACAAGCAGTTTCTAGTGAGAAAAAGAACAACTTTACTGCAGTTTCAGCCTTCTATCTGAGACTTGGGAAGAATGGGTCAGATAGAAAGACCGGTCGATAAATTGGTTAAGGTATGCCGCTGGGATATGGCACTGGCGGTGGCGTACTCTGATGATTATGACCATGTATTGACTGACTATTGCAGACATTCCTACTCATAATCGATCACCTGGAAATGCTGCACGGGCAGATCTCATGAAATCACTGATCAGTTCAGTTGAGCCAATAAGCCACATCCATCTCACAACTCACAACTCACAACTCACAACTCACAACTCACAACTCACAACTCACAACTCATCACAGGCAGTCGTTCAACAATCTCACGGTGCGTTTCGGCGATTTCGCCAGAGAAGTTTACTTCGTATCAAACCAAACGAAGAAAGAGGCCCCAATTACTTATTATTAAGCCAGACGAAGAGAGAGAAGCCCCAAATACGGTAGAGTTTGTGCCGCAACATAAATTAACAGATCCAATATTAGGAAACAGAGGGCAAATTGAATCTCATTTGAAAATGGGACTGATTCAATTAAAAGACATGCACTCGAAATCTGAACGCGCCCTGGTGAATGTGTATCCTATCATATCACATCATCAAACCATCGGGGGAAAGAATTAGAAAAATAAAGATCAACTGTCCGGATCGGTTTCCAATTCACAGGAGACTAGAGCACGCAAACCGGTTTCTTCTTCTTCTTCTTCTTCGTCGTCGTCTTTACAGTCAGTCATGCTCCTCCAGAGATTTGTCCGTCTTCTTGCGGTCCCACTTTGCCGGTTCACCAGACGCAAAGAGGGCGTAAAACAGGGCCGTCACCAGGTAGATGCCGGCTGAGATGAAGAAGACGATGCGCCACTGGGTGAACGTCTGACCGGATGGTCCGCTAGTGATGAGTCCCACGACGAACGGGCCTGTAATTGGACAAGTGCGAGGAAGATGGAACATCACGCGAAAAGGCGAGGCAGTGACGTCTCTCTATTACAGTAGCAGATTAAGGCACTTACCAACTATGCCAGGGATTGTCGCTAGAGTGTTCGTGAGACCCATGAGAGTTCCAGCGAATGTCGGAGACACATCAATGTGATTCACCTAAATGCGTAATCAACGCCAAGCTAAATTATGGCAAGGACTAAAGAGCTAAAGTCAAAACAGACAGACAAACAACCGGACAGATAGTCAGTAAGGCAGATAAACAGACTGTCAAATAGACAGACATACAAAAAGACAGACAGACATACAAACAGACAGACAAACAGATAGACAGACAGACAGACAGACTGACAACCAGACAGGCAAACAGGCTGAGACAAACAACAGACACCATGCACAGATAAACGCCAGAACAAAACGCAGGCGATGTGATAGACAGCATGGAAAGTGGGAATGTATGCAACCGTAACCGGACATTCATATCGGTCCTCTGTGAATTTTCATGAATTGAAAGACAGGCGACGGAGCTAAGGTAATGGAAACCTTACCTGAAATCCGGAAAGAGCGAGCGCCGTCCCGCCAACCGACAACACCAGCAGGGTGACCGCCCCATAGACATCACAACCGATGTAGCCCACGGCGATCAAACAAGCCGCCGGGATAATCTGTCCCACAAAGTGAAAGGAACGTCGAACTTGAGTCGTCGATAGGATTCGCTTTCGCCGCAAGTAGTCCGCAATGTACGCAGAAATCGGCATGAGGACCGCCAACGCCAGATACGGCATCGCCGACAGCATCCCGTTCTCCTTCAGACTAAAGTGCAGCACCTTGCTGAAGTAGGTCGGCAGATTGGTGAGGAGGGTGTAGAAGCCCCAGTTGTTGCCGAAATGACCGACGGCGATGGCCCACACCGGCAGTGAGGTGAGGACCTTCTTCCACGGCACGGCCGGAGGCAGTTCGTTCTCGGCGAGTTTCGGCCGTCCAATCGCCGTGGTGATGAAGGTGCGTTCGGCCTTGGAGATTCGAGGGTGAGTGTCGGGCGAGTCGAAAACCAGGAAGAACCACAGGAAGTACCAAGCCACCGAAGTACTGCCGAAGAAGTAGAAGATGCTTTCCCATCCCCATCTATCAGCCATTAAGCCGGAAATAATGAGCGCGCCGACGGTGCCGACGTGCATTCCGGAGTACGAGATGGCGACCATACGGGTTCGTTCCTACAAATCAGCGGGCTATTTGCGAAACCATTTCTGTGGAGATTGTGAATGAAGGATTTCTGTCTGGATTATACGTACCAGGGGCGGTGCCCAGAGACTGATCATGGTATGCATAGACGGAAAGCAGACTCCCTGTGGAATAACATGTCCTCGAGGTAATTAAATTTGCCAAAATTTCATAGAGACCCCGCGAACAAGACAACCGCAAGGAAGATGGAGAATTGATTGAGACAAGCAGCGACAGGCAGACAGACATACAGAAACACTAGTGCAGGCAAGCAGATAAGCAGACAGACAAACAGACAGGCAGATAGCAGACAGACAGACAGACAGACAGACAGACAGACAGACAGACAGACAGACAGATAGACAGACAGACAGACAGACGGACACATTTACTAGTACAAGCAGGCATATAAACAGAAAGGCAGACAAACAGGCTGACAGACGGGCATGAGAAGCAGATAGAAAAGGAAGAATGGCGCAGTAACAACTAAACAAAGCTTGACCAACCTGAAAGAAACCCTGGAGGATGCGAGTTGCGATAAGAGCTCCGACGTGCCACTTTGCGGCCTGGGAACAAAAAAATTGATTAATATGATTACTGACCAAAGAGGGTGCAGCGGCCAGACTGGGGAAGGACTGTACCGTGGGGATCAAAAGTGCCAAAACTCCTGAGAATAGAGCGCTAAGCCCGAACGGCTGTTTCGGGCCAAACTAATTAGGAAAAAACCACCGATGCAAGTATTACATAATTACTCTCAACCAAACTTTAACAATATTATTATGAGGTGTAATCTGTGATTCGGCTCACCCTCCACTTGGTCGATAAATCAGTTTACTCACAGATTTCTTTTTAATGGCAGCTGCTTGCTGGATTGATTTTTAGAAGTGTTATAGTATACTAGGATATAGTACAGAAAATCAAACAATCAAGCACCTTCCGTTAAAGAGAAACCCATGAGTGAGCCGATTTATCGATCAAGTGGAGGGTGAGCCGAAATACAGATTTCACCTCACATACCTTTTTGGCCACCCATGCACCGGCAAGTTGCGTAAAGATGTAACCGTAGAAAAATGAGCCTAGAATAATTCCTTGGAGCTGACTGCTCCAAGTGAACTCTCCCCTTTTATCCTGTGAAAAACAATATATATATATATATATTATTATGCCATCATACAATTATTTTAAGCAAACCAATTGATACGTAAAACAAACAATTTGGTAAACAAATTCAAAGCGAACTATGGAGCAATCAACTCATCAATCAAGTCATTCGAATGAAGATGAATGAAGATGAATAAATAAAGATGAATGAATAAAGAGAATGATAAAGATAAATAACTACCAGCTCACCATAACACCAACAGCGACTGAGAAGTAGGAATCAATGGATTCGAAAACGAATCCGAAACGAAATAGGCAACATACCTGTCCATGACTAGCAGTGGTATAGTTGAAGTACGGGCAGATCTCATCAGCGCTGTCGTTTCCGATGACAGCTGACGCGACAGTCTTCTCCGTTTGATCCACCATGGCCACGATCGCCACACTCATGTTCACCCGCAACGCGTAGAGGTTGAAGAAGCCCAAAAATCCCAAAATCGTCATCACATATCGCGCTGGGATCCATGGCTTCCCTGCAAGACCGCAAAGCAAAGAATTTAACAGCTGCTCGCGTGAATAGCGCTTGCTTGATTGACTGATAGCGAATTTAACAGCTGCTCGCGTGAATAGCAGTTGCTTGATTGACTGATTGCAAGTCGAACAACGGCCCAATTCACACACTGCACGCCTGTTCGTTTGATTGTTGTATTGAACTAAATTCTTCGAACTCTCTCCAGTAAATTTCTTCTGATGTTTCCTCGCCTTTTACTGCTCCTCTGGGGGGAGTAAAACTGAAGTCAAACTCCTCCTCATCCAGCAAAGGCTCCTGGTCAGTTTGGCGGCGAGAAGGCATGATTAAATTCGATCAGCAGGTTAGAATAACTGAGAAGAAAGGACAGAAAATCGTCGATTCTCATTCCATCGACGATGGATTTCAATTTTAAAGGCAAAGAAAAAAATCCGCAAAACTGATCCAATTTAGTACTAATAAGTTGGAATCAACATCCCAAATACATTTTAACCTGAATTTAAGAAAAAAAAGGTATTTAATAGTTTTTTGCGGATGCTGACGTCAATTTGACACATCTTGCACGGCAGGGTGGCGCAACGCCTACGCAAGATTGTTTGTATATAGGACGTTCGCATTTCACAAGAGCCTACGCGGGCCGCTAGGCAAGTTTCGGACGTTTCGCTGCTAGAAGTGGAACTCAAGGCAAAAAAGTTGCGGTTGCCGACGAGAATTCTTTCCCCCGTCCCAGTTTCTACTTTCTATTAATGTAATGTCTGATAGTTCCTAATTCTCCAGTCTTACCGTTTCGGCCGGGCGGCACGACCTCCATGCTCGGCAGCAAGGCCGGCGAGCGCTGCTCCTCCTCGTCAACTATTCGAGACATTATTATTTCCGTTGATTGACAATTACAAGCAGATGAGATGGTGTTGTGCAAAAGTGAAGGAAACAGAAACACGAGCGAATAAGTAAGATTAAAGAGACCGTGGCTGGCGGCGGTCTGTAGGCTAGTGTGTGTGTGGTATATTTGTGTGTAGGCTGCGCGGTTACCGAAATATGATTAAGCCTGTCGTTGAGTGACGTCAGCTGGCAAGAGATTCGCTTTGAGTCAGCGGACCGGAAAACTGGATCGCTGCAATGCAGATGGGTCTTGTAACGCGCCGTAGTTATTGCACGTGTTTCGCGTAGTGTGCCCCTCCCGGTGGTCGGGGATGCAAAAAAGCAGCCAGACGGAGACGCAGACGCAGACACAGACGGAGACGCAGACACCCAGACATACACGGTACAGTCACGACTATAGCTGACGTAATTGAAGCAATCTCTAACCGGGATTTCTGTCCTCCTCCATGGGCTATGCGTGCTTAACGCGTGCCTGCGAAAGTACGAGGATGCGCGTGTTTTGCCTTGGGGGGATCGAGACGGTCCAATCGATAAACCATGTAAGAAAAACTTACAAAGATTCTATTTCCAGGCGGCAGAGATTACAGACAGACAGACAAGGGATTACAGCGGGGGCGTGCTGGCCCACAAAGACTACAATAGATACACTAAAGTAGTTTTTGCAGGTCTAAAGTAGTTTTTGCAGGTCTGACCGGTGCTGTTGAGAACTCATTCAACAACAAAAAAGTTCACTTTATTTTGATCTGAAGACTTCCTTATATTAGACCAACCGCGCTTTTTTGGCGCTTTTGTCGAAGGGGACTTCCTGCTGTGTCTCGCACTTTTTTGACAGTTCCAACTGCTTAAAAGTCG
Organism: Hypsibius dujardini; assembly: GCA_001579985.1. Lineage (NCBI taxonomy): Eukaryota > Metazoa > Tardigrada > Eutardigrada > Parachela > Hypsibiidae > Hypsibius > Hypsibius dujardini. The sequence continues at coordinate 20,463 of LRSR01007492.1, forward strand.
GTTATATATAGTACATACTCGTATATTTTGTACTCGATCGCCGGTGTGCATGGTGTCAGAACCCTTATGTGACCAGCAGTCGCAGCGTTTTTGGTCAAAGTCAATGTTTAGATTTGGGCAAAATGAGATCCGACATTCCACCGGCCCGCGATATCGGCTATCCGTATCGACGTCGACTTCGACGTCGCCGTCGCCGCCATGTGAAAGGTAAATGAAACGGTGTAAACTGCGCGGACTAACGGTGTGTTATCGGTGTCGAGCAGATACCATGCCGGGGATGGCCGAATGGCGTCGCGTCTGCATTACGAGCACCGGAGTAGGAGAAAGGTTTAATCTTTCCTTGCCTTGTCTTTTCCTTCCAAACGGACGACAGAAAGTCTCTCAGGATAGGATGCGATTAAGCTTGAGATACTGCATACATAAAAGACCTCGAATTGTTGCACTCGTACCCACGGAGAATGCAACTGTACCCCTTGCCATGTGTGACAAGGTAGACCATGTCTATGGCCAACCCAACGTCGGATGACTCGTCCGTCTTCAGTAAGAGACGGGAGACAGTAGGCTGGAGAGACGGAAGGGTCTACACACCGATCGGCGGTAGCGTAATAAGCGATTTCTCGCCTGCTCGGAAGGGAGAAGAAAGTTGACGAAGATCCAACGGAAGCGAGAAGGCTGGAAAGTCGGCCAGAGCGCAGGAAGGTCGTTACTGACACTGACAGCCGGACGGAGAGACGGGAAGATTTAATAAAGGGTACGCCTGGTGGGACAGTGGGACGGACATGAAAGACGAGGGGCGTGTGTAAGCTCGGTCGAGCGGAGCGGAAGGTCGATTATGGAGATTGACGGCCGAACGGAGAGACGGCAGGGGTGGTGAGTAGACCGACCATTGGAGAGAGGATAGTATACTAACAGCGGAGGGATGGGGGAGTACGACCAAGATCTTGGCGCGCGGATTAACGGCAAGCCAGACGGATGGGAGAATGGACCGGGAAGAGGATTAATCATTTTCGCCGAGACGGAGAGACGACGGCTTACAGGTTTGTCGCATGCTACGACGAATATCTGGGTGGCAGGCGAATAGCCTGACGGAGAGACGGACGGCCGAGCAATTGAACCGAAGGCCGGACGGGGAGGGGATGAACAAACCGATAGTGGCAAACGGAGACACCGCCTTCTAGTGGTGTGGTAGCTTGTCCCTCTCAAACTCCCTGTGTGCCATGTACTTCTTTTATAAACGAAGATGCAATTTATCTGCCGCACTTTTTTACGAAATCCGTTACCGGTACGATATTCCTGCCTCAAGCGGCAATAATTGTTCAGCATTCAGTGCCTTTTTGTTTGTCTGATCGGCCACCACACACACCACCGCGAGATAGAACCCTTCCGTTCACCCACCGTCGGTTGTTCATCCTCTCCCCGTCTGGCCTTTCGTCATTTGCTCGGCCATCCGTCTTTGCCGTCAGGTTGTTCGTCTTCTTTCTGTCTTACAACACCCTACACCCGTAAGCCATCGTCTCTCTGTTTCCGTCGAAACTTATTCATCCCCGGTGCAAACTGGTCTCGTATTAGTTGGGCGATCAATGGGCGAGACTTGGCCACAAGGGAACATCAGAAGTTGAACAACCATTCATTTTGCTAAGCTATTCATACCGCCGTGTCATTCAAACCCCTTATTCAATGAATACTGTATTTTCGCGTTAGACAGGGACAGCGTACGAGCTGTGGAACGTTTAATCGGCCACGCGGCGCTTGTGCTGTGTGTACGGTGCACACAAGCCGTGCACACGTTCCACTCCAGTACGACTCTCCCTGTCTAACGCGAATATACAGTACTACAAAAGTACAAATCATCGTCGATTTGTTTTGCAGTCTGTTTTTTCTGTGCAATTTTTACTTTCAACACCTTCGGCAGCGTTTATGAAAAAAATGTCCAAGAACACCGACACAATTGTCCAAAAATTGTCCAATATATGGCACAATGCTGGTTTGCCAAAGCTTTTTCGAACAGACCGACAGCAGTCACAATAATAACCAAAAAAATGATAGAAGACGCAGATTAGAGTCATGCGTGTGATATAATTTTAAACTGGATAAAGACCAACGGGAAGGACACAAAATAAATAACCCCAAACCCAATTTTTTCAATCGATGTACTAGTATATCGCATCAGGGAAGGAACTCAAAAGGCCACATATAGGAAGACTGTATTGCACCGAAACCGCCGTCAATTCCATCCACTAGAATTACTAGAATTCCTCCACTAGAATTAGAGCCCCTTGTTGTAGTAGAGAAGCTCATCCGTCGTCGCATCCTGAATCTCCTTCTCCAGTTTGTGCCGTGGGATTGTCGACTCCTGGGGGAAGAGTCCGATCGCCAACGGCAAAGCCAGTGCGAAAATCAACGCGCCCAGCGAGGCATTAACCGGTAAGTAGCTTCGCGGGAACCGCTTGAATAAGGAAGTCCGTTCCAATGTCGCCTAATCGGAAATGAGAAATCGCGTTAGCAGCCAATCACGTTAGGAATCAGCGGACAAGGAGTGCATGCAGTGCTTGAGATGTACTCACCATGATGATGGGGGGAATTGTGTAGATGGGAGCGGGTAGCACGATGCGAGTCAGTGCGGTGTCCTTGATGGCGTCATAGGCAGCGACCTTGGAGACGCCGACCACTCGCAGACTCTTGTCGTACACTTCCACCCCGGTCTTCAGCTCTTGCCGTCGCATCAGGAAGACGTTTAATACGTTGGCCGTGCACACCGCCGGAAATGGGACAAACTTCTGCAGCACCGAGCGGGTAGCGGGAGAGATGCCCTTCGCGCGGGCAATCATCTGGTTGATGCCGACGGCGACGCCAACAGCGGCAGTCACGGCGCCTAGTGCGAAACGAAAAAGCAGTTTAGGAAGCTTAGGTTAGCAGCTGAGGAATCAGCGGATAAGAGTGTTGTGCATTTCTTGAGATGCACGCTCGCTGCCAACTGAGACAGGCATACGTACATACCCAGGTAGCCTTGGACAAATTGGCTCGTCGATGTGGGTTTGGTGGCATTGCGGTTGCAGTAATTGACGCAAGCGTTGTGGCTCTGATTCAGCCATTGCCAGAAAATGATGGACCCAAGGGTGGGATTCGGCAGCAAAAGACCAGCCACAATAGGGGAACCTACAGAAAACAGTTCCACTTTTAGCCACAGAGGAAATTTAACAGAACGAGTATCGTTGTATTAATACAACTTAAAAGATATTTTAAGTGGCTCCCAAAGAAAAAAGTCTCTCCCAACGTTTCCAGCTAGATGGATCAGAGTAGTGTCTTACCAAAGGGCACGTATCCGGACATCCTGAACGGCATCGGGATCGTGTCGCCCGTGTCCGGATGCACCATTGACTGTACGGTCTTTTGCGCTTCCCACAATTCCTTGTTGCCGATGCCGGACGGCAACCATCCACTCTTGTAAGCGGTCAGTAAGGCCTGTGCGTTCTTCAGTTCTGAGTCGGACGTGAAGAGCGTTCGCGGATCGATCACGTTGAAGAAATGCAAAACCCGTCCGGAATATGTGCTCAGGTCGAATTTCGATTTTCCCAACTGGAACGGGACATCATCGGAGAACGGGGAAACACGTGGCGCCTCTGTTGGCGCTGGGAGCTTGCTGGCAACAGCTGACTTGATTGGTTGATTGGCTTGTTCAAGAGCCATTCTAAAAACCAGGCACACATTTTTGGGTGAGTTTTTTGCGGGCATGTTTCTAAGTTCATACCTGAATCCCACTTGAAATTAAATCCAAAATGCGGAAAATTATGAGAAAACCCAACTTGCATCCGTGAGGGAGATCAGCCGTCTGAAAAAACCAAATGAATCCGATGGGAATGTTTGAAACGCGATGTGTAGAAATCAATCTGTTGCACAAGCTGCGGGCCGTAAGCAAACAATTCCTTTCTACATCGACATTTGTACAGCATTTGATGATCGATTCTCGTCCAGGCAAGGATTGCAAAACTTACTGCAAAAAATCCGAAGGAAATTCATAAATTTTTCCTCAATGCTTGGGAAGGGAATTTCAGGCGTAGATTACAATTAAACCCGATTATGCACTAAAAGCAGCAAACGGAAGGAATGAGTGTTGACTGGAAGGCGGCCAAAATGAATCATGTGTATGAGCATTTTTCGGCTTCGTAGGGGGCGTTCCACCATGAACGAAAGAATGGCTCCGCCTTTGCACCCAAAAAAGTTCCCCCTCCCGGGGGGGGGGGAACACTTCCTTCCACTTCCATTTAAATATCCTGGCTCCAGGATATTGAATTTGCAGGATTACCCAATTTAACTGTCGTACAAATGGATATTCCCGATCATTTAACCACTTTCATTCGTTTGGCAGGCCTCTCTGGCGCTGCTGCTGTCATCCTGGGCGCGTACGGTGAGCCGCCCAGCACATAGATTGGTTGATTGATGAAAGGACCCATTGCAGTCATTGATTACATATTTCCATGGATGGGAATAATTGATTGATTGAGCCACTGCATAATCTTGCGAAAAGTTTAGATGTGCGATTTTAATTTTTCGGTGCTAGTGATTCATGTAGTTTCATCGTTTTGTAGGTGCGCATGCATTTCGGAAGGCAAGCCCTGAGTCGCGGGAGATTTTTGAGACGGGAAATCGGTATCATTTGGTTCATAGCGTGAGTTTTGTGAACGTTGGTTCATAGCGTGAATTTTGTGAACGTTGGTTCATAGCGTGAGTTTGTAAACGTTGGTTCATAGCGTGAGTTTGTGAACGTTGGTTCATAGCGTGAGTTTTGTGAACGTTGGTTCATAGCGTGAGTTTGTAAACGTTGGTTCATAGCGTGAGTTTTGTGAACGTTGGTTCATAGCGTGAGTTTTGTAAACGTTGGTTCATAGTGGAATATATTCTGTTGTGGCAAAACTCAAAAGTCAAATATTTTGTTGTCCTGCAGGTTGCTTTGGCATTGGCTATCCTGACGAAATATCCCAGACTGACAGGTGAGTTGCGGCCTTGTATACTCGGACGTTTGGGTAGCTTATCACTTATCCTTAGAAAATTCACAGAGGTTTTTCGATTGATTGTTTGATTGGCTTGACTCGAGTTGGCTGTTACTGTTTGATTGTGTGATCGAGAGATTGATTAATTGATTGAGAGATTGATTGTCTGTGAGAATTGCAGGTTGATTGATTTGTTGCGGATTACCTCAGCGATTATTGTATGTATCGGTGAAATGATTGATTGATTTATTATATTCAGACTGTCCTATGCTGCTAGAAATTCTTCCAATTCTCGTGTCATGTTTTATTTTTAGGCGGACTATTTCTCGTTGGAATTCTGGTGTTCAGCGGTGGCTTGTACGGTTACGCCTTGTGGCAGAATCAGATTATGCGCCGCGCGACTCCCGCTGGTGGGATTCTTTTGATTCTTGCATGGCTGAGCATGATTCTGTAAGTGGCGCGGTTGCCAATTTTACCGTGGACCAATAGCCATTGTGTGATTTAAGCCTCATTCCACGCTTCTTGTGATCATTTTCATTTTTATTTTTGAGTCTTTATGCACTCCGTCCGTCTGAATTCGTTGCTTTTAATCAACCATTAGCAGTTAGCCAGTATATATATAAATTGCCATTTTATATATTTTGCCGTTTTAAGTATAAAGCAGACGTTGATTCGCACGATAATCGAGTGATCAAAGGCCGGACGTTCAATGCCTTATGTTGCAAGAAGGGAAAGTCTAAGCGTTAGCCATCCGGCAAGCAGAGAAAACTTACCGACTCGAGGGAGTTTCTTGAAAACCAATGATATGACCATCTGTAAAACAAACAAAAATTTCCTATGTCTGACGACTCGGTAAATCTAGTCTTTTTTCTGTCTGTCTATCTATCTATCTATCTATCTATCTATCTATCTATCTATCTATCTGTCTGTCTGTCTGTCTGTCTGTCTGTCTGTCTGTCTGTCTGTTTGTCTGTCTGTCTGTCTGTCTGTCTTTCTGTCTGTCTGTTTGTCTGTTTGTCTGTCTGTCTGTCTGTCAGTCTGTCTATTTGCCTACCTTTCTGCCTACCGGTTGTCAAATGCGTGAATGAATCCCATGCTTGCGTTTTTGGAACCCTCAAAATATAGCCCACCATACGTAATATGCTTCCATGTTCCACTTCCCATTACAATACTAGGCTCTTATCTACATGCCTACGACAGATACGTTTCAGGATGTTTCCAAACCAATTCTCTGTTCGATATCGACGGTTTGGGTGGTTTTCCTCTATCGAAGCGACGGTAAGCGACGGCCACTTCTATCAGTAGTCAGATATTTCCCAACATTACTGTCTCATTCACATACAGCGTATCGTAATGACAAGGGGCGGGCCGTACCAAAGAAAAACACAAAAATGTGGAGAGGCAGGGGATTGAACCCTGGACATTGTACATGCGAAGCACACGCTCTACCACTGAGCTACATCCCCTTAGACGGAAGTGATACAATCTTATGCCATCGGTGACATTGTTTATGGATGATTACTTTAACGGTATTGTTCGCATTGGTTATGAAGGCTGACTGGTCAATCTACAGTATTGTTATAGTTCTACTAAAGAGGATCTTTCGAACAAAAATTGTTCTTGATGAATCTGGGAAGGGGCGAGAGTTTTCCCACCTCAAGCAGGTTACCATTCCAACATTACCGTTCAGTATTACAGTAATCATCATCGGTAATGAGCGGTTGTCTATAATGCCTGTAATGATCGGTTGTCTATAATGCCTGTAATGAGCGGCTGTCTATAATGCCTGTAATGAGCGGCTGTCTTTAATGCCTGTAATGATCGGTTGTCTGTTATGCCTGTAATGATCGGCTGTCTGTAATGCCTGTAATGATCGGCTGTCTGTAATGCCTGTAATGATTGGTTGTCTGTTATGCAGGCGGAGAAAATGAGCGCCAATCAGACTGTTACTCGAGCATCTCTATTGCGTAAAAAAATGTGAAACGACAAAGATGAGCAGGAATATCTTCGCAACAAGTAATATGGGAAGAGAGCAACAAGCAATTTGTTGCATGTCAAGCAATGGGCACTCCAACGTAAAAACGAGACAAAAAAAAAGAAATGGCTAAATTATTTTAGATGCTCCAGAGTCGACACTGACGGGCACATTTAATCTGCTCACACAGCTTCTGTGATAAGGCAAACGTCACGGAACCTATTTGGCATAGTTGAATTTGACCTTCAACAGGTAGCGCAAGTTGATTTGAGCCTATTAAAAATAAAATACAGTGTTGTAATGTTTCCCAGTGACGTGCACAGAACCTCCAAAAACAACGATAACAAGCCACGAATGAATTTAATGGTCCGATCTTACCTCGTTATAGACGATATACTCGTTGTACAGCAGCGAGGTGTTCTTCACGCCCGACTTCACGGAGTGTCCCAGGGGGATCTCGATGCCGTCAGGAGTAACGACCGCTTCCTTCGGATTGGGCATGTCCTGACCGGTACCTTTGACACTGCCGAAGCCTTTGGGAAGCCGAGTGATACATGTGGCTTCAGTCAATTCGTGCCTATGAAAATAGAACACTCATTGAACAATCTACAGGACGATACGTCGCTGTACGTACATTGATCCGAGTGCGACGTCGCTCAAAAGCATCAAGCCAGTCGGATTGGATGGGTCAGTGAAGCAGTAGTTGGCCGACTTGGTGACCATGTCAGCGAAGTAGACTCCTTTCCCAAACATGTAACCAGTCTACAACGCGAGACTTGAATGATCAGTATAAATGGGTAAAAACCTCAACTCTGCAATTATCTTACAACTGGCGCTTCCGGAGGGGCGATGCGCAGTCCCTGGGACAGAATTCCAGCTACGAGAGAAATACGCTTGAACAACTCCTTGGTCCACCACTTATATTATTCGCTACTAAGGCATCAAGGGCCGTACCGTAGTTCGTGGTACGGCTACCGTGCCACAGCAGTTTATGGTTGGGCATTTTACGGAAACTGGCGAAGCGATCCGCTTCGCCTTGGCGATCAATGCAGAAGACCTGAAAAAGGGCAAAGTATTCGCGGAGATCCGTAAAACGCAGGAAGCAGCACTTACGTCAACCACGGATAGCTTGTAAGCGGTATGTGTAGCCGCGTGGGTGTTCTCCACGTACTGGCAGATGAGTTTGAATTCCTTACTATCCTTGCGGAGCACCTCCATCTTGCACTTCAGCTTCTCGTAATGCTAGAAGGCGAAATTCTGCAGTCGAGTGGACCGACAAACAGAACGCAAATAGGCAGACAGACAGACAGACGGACAGACAGACAGACAGACAGACAGACAGCAGACAGGCAGACAGACAGACAGACAGACAGACAGGCAGACAGACAGACAGACAAATATGCATACGTAGAGCCATATCGGCAGACAGGCAGGGAGACACACGAACAGATAAGTAGACCGAGACATACAGTCAGACAAAGAAACAAACAGACATATAGATATGCAGACAGATATACACAGCAGACCAATAGAGATTGGTGGCGACCGCAGACAGGTATTCCACGGGCAAATGCTTTCGAACCTGGTCCAGCGGATCCTCATTGGTGTTCTTCGTTTCATTACGCAGGATACTGAATGCCACCTCAATTTCAAGGAGGTTCTCTAACATCTCCAATTTATCCTGTGCATAATTGACATTCGGTTTTCAGAACTTCAAGCCCAATCAAAACCGGTTGATTTCTCCCGTTAGCTTGAAGGACTCTACTGACCTTGACAAGCTGGACGTTATTCAACACCGGCGGTGCCTGAACGCCAAAATCGTGTGGGATCAGAGTGAAAAAGCGGTTGCTCGCGCCGATCACTCGCGGAGAGTTGACACGCTCTCCCGCCACCAGAAGATTCTGCAGTTCACCGAGAACAGACATGGCCTCCAGAATCTGCTTGCGATGCAGCTTGCCGAGCGGCATCTTCCGGATGTCAATCTAGCAATATTAGAACTAAATTCAGCCCATTAGACAGTACAGGAAGGACCCTCGGTCGGAGCTGGCTCACGCGGTGGGCATTTCGTACGCGTTACGCCGACACATCACAAGTACCCGTACTAGACGTCAAAACCCGTAAGTCAGTGAAAGTCATCATCAGCGCGGCAGCTTGGTACGCTCACTTTCACACAAAAACTCCCAAAAACCCCAGTGTGAGTGCCGCTGGTTCTTCATTCAGGCAATGAATTTCATAGCGCCTCGATCGCTCGTTCGATACGTACGAAAATGTGAAACGTACCTCGAACATCTTCATGGTCTTCTTCATCTCCTCAACGTCAAATATCATCTTAATCACGTCCTGGATTGGCTTTTCCAGCTTGGTCTTGCTGCCCGCGGCAACCGCCGATTCCTCGCTATCCGCTTCTTCCTGAAACGCAAATGACAACTGAACTGTGGAAGTGCAGGATAAGATGAAGTGACCGAAACGCATAGCGATGCGTGGACAGACACGCACAAACAGACAATCAAAAGAAACGTTCGATGCGTTGAGACATGATACAGTCAACGACAAGACTGAGTA
>LRSR01007495.1:0-14358 GCA_001579985.1 Hypsibius dujardini
CTGTCGGTATTAATGGTGTCCACAACTCTGGCATCAGTGGGGTCCAATCGGACTGACACCGGCATATTGGTGAAGTAAAGACCTGTTCACATCAAAATAGAAAACCCAAAAAAAGTATGAAACATAATGGGTGTAGGTATATTATAATTATGTGAGGGGTAGAGGGTAAGGTTGCTGCGTTTCGTACCAGCGGGATCGATTCCGGTGATCCGGCCGATTTTGTTGACCCGTTCTCCGATATAGCCAACCAGCTGAGCGCCCAAACTGTGCCCGATCAGATGAACCCTGAGGGGATCGTAATTCGAGGTTGCTTGCAGATCGTTGAAGAGTTTCGCGACGTAGGCTCCCAATAAACGAGCATTGGCGGCAGCCTGAATCAACGGCGGCAATGCAGCTGCAAGTGAAGGAAGGGGAGTTACGCATCAGATTACGTGTACGCGTACTCTTTATGCAGAGGATAGCAGCAGCGATATGGCAGTGGGTACTCACCCCATTCCACTCGAATTACGTTAACGTCAAGCTCATTCAACAAGGCGGTCTTTGTATCCTACAATTAAAGAGCGAAGAACGAACTTTACGTGCCCTTGGAAAACTGACAGTCAGACAAACAGACGGAAGATAACAGAGGCAGAGAAGCAGATAAACACTTGAACACATGAACCCGGACAGAGGTTTAGAAAGACCGAACAGACAGACAGACAGACAGACAGACAGACAGACAGACAGACCGACAGACAGACAAATAGACAGACAGACAAACATACAGAAAATCATACCAACAGACGGATACCGCTATCTTGCCACTTACCGCCCACCACGGCCATGCGTAGTTGTCAGTGAAGCCGTGGACGAGCACCTTTGTATCCTTGGCGAAGTCGAAATTTGAGCCCGTCACCGTGCTCACATCAAACGGATCCAGAATCTGCGTCGCCTCCGGATTCAGGCGAGTATTCAAATGGAGTTTGAAGCTCGATACTTGGGCGCAATTCGGCAGTGTCTGAATTGGCCTGAGAATGAACGTGCTCAATGACAACTGGCCTTTCGATACTACAGCATGAGTACGAGTGCGAGTACCTGTTGAGAATGTGGAAAAAGTCCCCGCCGTCCGCAAAAGATCCCAGTCCGCTGCAAGTGACCTGCGCGGACTGCGCAGTGCTAAAGCAACAGCAAACCACTACTCCGAAAACAACAGCTAACACAACCGCGGACCTCATTTTGTCGGCAACAAGTATAACGGTAACGAAAAAAGGAACAATGTTGTGGCCTTTGATAATTTTCCTGTAAGTTATATGACTTTTATGCCATCTAAGCATTTGTTGTGTCACCCTGTCGCCCGATATGACTTTTACAGTCAGTCGTCTTGCTTTTTTATCTCCTCACTTCTTGATCTGCTCGGGAATAATGATAGGTGGAATGGCCAAAGGTCGCCTGGTCTATCACCGGAGACACATTCTGGGTTCAATGAAATATCGGCTTGAGGTTTACTCCGCGGACTCTTGGACAGATTTTCAAACAACAGCCCGCCCAAATTGAAGTCCAAATGCCACGGAAGTACTCATACCTGAAATGTAGAGTACGAGTAGGATGCCCCATTTTTAACTCTAGCCACCCCGTTTTGGGTCCTATTTCTAGCCACTATTAACAATTTCAATGTAGAGGGACTTTTCCTATAAAATATAAAATATACTTTTCTGGACACAGTTTGGGGGGGCGGGGTTTTGGACACGTTTTGAAATCTATGCTAACATTTCCAGTCCCCTTTGCAAACATACAGCACTGGCTCCGCCCACTGATTTCGACAACGATTTCGTGAATGCCAATCGATTCCAGATTGAATTTGGGATGAGACAGTGTCCAAAGAAGTTTAGTTTAATAATATATAAGAAGGTCCCACAACGGGCACCCTCCTCGTACCGTTACGAAGAGAAGCCATATTTTGTTTCAATTCAAATGTTTCTCTTCGTACAGTAAGCAACAGGAAAAAGTTGAATGGAGCGTCCGAGTGATGGGCAAAAGGGGTGGGGCAGGGGGTTGGCTGAACGCAATCAGCTAATCAACCAATGACCTTAAAACAGTTTAAAGTGACCACAAAACAAGCGGTGCAGCTTTGCGTTTGATTAACTGATTGTGTTTATCTAACCCCTTGCCCCGCCCCTTTTGCCCATCGCTCGGACGCTCCATTCAACTTTTTCCTGTCGCTTACTGTACAAGGTGTCTGGCCGATTGCCGACCACTTGCATTACCCTTGTACTATAGAGTGCGACTCCCTTCGGACGATTTTAAACGGGGAATGCAAAATATCTCCGCTTTATTTTTTTACATTCGTCCAATATCCGTGAAGATTTTATAAAGTTTGTTTCATCGGTCAGGCTCGGAAAACATTTTCCAGACAGAACGCCAAATTCCGGAAAGAAGGAAAAAGAGTTGACGGTATTCTTACTGTACACACGACGGAGGCCCGGCGCCCCGACGAAGCTGGAATGCGAAATGATTTTAAACGATTAAAACCAGTACTTTTATCATCCCAAAAAGGGCTCGAGAGGGTCCGCAAAGTAAAAAGACGAGTCGGATTTCACACTGTGCGAGAGATTTTGAAGAATCGAAATGCGAAGTTATGGGGTAACAAGACAACCCACTAACGATCGGAGAAGTGAGGGCTAAAACGGCAACAGCGAATACTGAATAATCAGGCAGTGACAGGATTTGAAGAGAGAAAATCAGTTACCACGTGAGGAAATTGCTGCACTCACGAAAGAGGATCGGTTAGGATTGGTGCTACAACGGTTGGGGATCATTTAGTCCGCCGCTGCTGCCGGAGGAGAGGAGGCATATTCTTTCTCGACACTCTTCACAAAGATACGCATGGCTTCGCGGAACACCGGATTGGACAGGGGCAGCTTCCAGGTGATCACAGCGTAACGGCTCTCCGACGGATCCAAGACACATCCCAGGTACATCTCCTTCATCCTAAAGAGCATCATTCCATATTAAAGCATTTGGAATATAGAGACGCAAGCACTTTCACATAGCCACGGTGGCAACATACAGACAGGCAGACATGGACAAACCAACTGACGGGAAGACGGAGAAAAAGGTATACCGGAAGATGGGACCGACGAACACGTACAACTATAAAATCAGAAACATATAGACGGAGCAAGCATATAGATGAACTGACAAACAGACATGTAGACAGACATAGGGACAGACATAGGAACAGACTGACAATTAGACAAGATGAAGAGTTATACAAACAGAAGAGGGCAGATAAATCAGATGGCATGCAGGGAACCAGGCAGCCAGATAGACAGGTAAATAGACAGATCCAGAAGATGACGAGGTCAACAAACATAAAGCCAACAGACGCATCAGGTGACAAGCAGGTAGGCAGCCAAGCAACCAAGCAGTTAGACAGACATATACCCAAATGAAGAGACAGACAGACAAACAAACATACAGACAGCTGATGAATCAGATTAATGACAGGCAAGCAGGCAGAAAGATGCACAACACGCGGTAAAAACTAGAATAGATAAATATCAGAGAAAAAGGCAGATCAAGACAGATAAATAAATGGGCATACAGGCAGGTAATAAGACAACAAACACAAGAAACTGTCTAACGTGAGATTAGAGTTGGTATAGGCCAAACGGCCCCAGGAGTGGTTGATAGATTGAGTACGCTAGGGCCGGCGGATACCAATTCTACGTGAGAGTTAAAAGGGAAAAGCAAAGAAGCGATGTGAAGAACGTCCTCACCATGCGGGGGCGTAAGGAAAGTGGAGACGGTAATTTTGTTCGCGACCGGACGCTTTCATTTCCACTTCACCGTCTGGCTGTAATGCAAAAAAGGCTGCGCAAGTGACTAAAAGGCACACTCTGACCAATGGCAGGACAATGCCAGAAAGAGGGTGCGTACTCGACCGTGTACAGTGACAAAGTACTCGTTGGCGATCGGGACAAATGAAATGCCGATCTTCCGGAGGATTTCGTGAGCCCGGAGAGTACGCTGGAGCTGTTCGCGTCCGCCTGCAACGTCTGCAAAAGAATAAATTAAATTAAAATCAATCAAACAAACGAACAAGCGTCGAATTCGAATTCTTCTCTAAAATTCTTCTCTAATTCTTCTATTCTAAATTCTATAAATTCTGCACTTTGACTTCGAGCAACACCAACACCAACTCCAACTCCGAGACAGCAAACCTATATCACGGCATTCGCGGCATTATTCCCATCCAACGGCCTGAACATCGGGTAAAGATTTGCAAGCAAAAAAAATTAAAAAGCTCAACCTGCCTATTGATGGAATTTACAACAAGCAGAAAAGCCTATCCTGTCAACCAATCGATCAATCAACGGTGAGAAAACTAACACAAACAAATCAAGCAATCAACTCGATAAAACACCATCAACAAACCCCCTTCAATCGATCAATCAACCGCCCCACTCCAATACTCACTGACGAAATTAACCGGAATCTCCCGGATCCGGCCGTCACTCGGATCCTCCAGCCGGAGATCCACCGCTTCGTCCTTCTTCAACTGCGGATGCTTGGTGATGTGATTGCTCAGCTTCTCCGGCGTTTCAAATGCCTTATTGCAGCCGTCCATGATGCATTTGAAGGATTTCTTGGGGCAGTGATTCTTGATGTGATGCTCCATGAACCGCGTCGGCTGGTGATGAAAGCGTCGCTCGCGGTTGTTGGCCGCGCCTACCTGGGCGGCCTGCTCCGCGACCGGGCAGTTGCGCCACTGGCACGGCCCGGCCTGGTTCTCGTTGGCGTGCGCATGGAGATGATTGTAGAAGGCCGGCTTGTCGTCGTACACCTCCGTACAGTTCTTCCAGAGGCATCGCAGCAGCGTCTCTTTCCCGTTGTTGTTGCTGCTGGACCCCTCGTTGCGTTCCTGCGTGGTGACGGAAGAGGAGGAGGCGCCCTGCTGGCTCGAGCTGTCACAGCTGTCCGGGGCTTCCATTGGAATAGTTCAGGAAGTGAGTTAAAATGATTTGCAAGAAAATGAAGGGCATCACCTGAAAAGAGAAGCATGCTAGCAGCTGCTGCAGCGCTTTTTCTTGGCCCCTGGGGGGGGGGCACAGTTTGGGTGAAAAGGAAAGAGGCGGGGCAGAACCGCGATGACGTCAGAGTTTCCTGCAAAAATGGGTGTTCCACACGAAATTTTATTTTAATTTCACTTTTATCAGGCTTTCGAGAATTATGTGAGCCAGAAAAATGGAGGCTAGTATATGTTTGAGGGCATCTCAGGCGAGTCTCACTGCTGCTACCGCCTCGATGGCCGTGGAAGAAATGAAAAAGCTGTTAATACCGGTAAATGTCACCGTGTTTGTTGCGCTTACTGGCTGCTTTCATTTTGCACGGAGCCGAATTTGGATTTGTTGCCAGCCCACCTCCGTTCCCGTTTGACGACCAGTTAGTGGTATTATGATCGTAATCCTGTCCTGAATTGTATCCTATACTGAACTGTATTTTCGCGTTAGACAGGGACAGTCGTACAGCAGTGGAACGTGTGCACAGCTTGTGTGCACCGTACACACAGCACAAGTGCCGCGTGGCCGATTAAACGTTCCACAGCTCGTACGTTGTCCCTGTCTAACGTACAGTACAGGCTGATTTGCATGTTTTTAAAAAAATGAATTGATTTGACCTGTTGTATTTATCTGACAATGATGACACCGAGCTCTTTGAATAGGAAACTGTTCTGTTCTATACTATACGTACTCGTGCTATCGCGTCCATATGCAGATGTGAAAGCAGTGTTCGCAAACTCTTGCTCCGAACAACCGAAAAACGGCCCCAAACATCAGCCAAACAGTGTTATGACATTGTAAAATGCTACCACGTGACAATCTCTTTTCTGAACACCTGAGTTAGAAACCGGTGAAAAATATACATACTTATTTCAAATAAAGTCATATAAAACGGGTGCGACAATTGAAATGAACAACCGAATCGGGACCGCCGTCATCGACCGACACGCTGTTCTACGCGGGAAAACTGCGCAAGAGCATCCTTAAAGCTTTGATAAGACAAACAGCGCTCCTCTCGAGCCGGAGAAAATCTGAAATGAAAAATCAAACACAACTTTGATTACAAGTATTTTCCGGCAAGAACTTCAAAATTGATTGTTTAAATCAAGATTTCAAATTTTTGAATTTGCATAAAATCAGTAGGCGACTAAAGTACGGTTTTAAATTAAATTCAAAAAGACTAAACTTAAAATAAAACGCTTTCCCGGTATTTTAATCGAATTTGCATAAAATCACCGTCGATTTAAAATGGTTTTACATTTCATAATTTAAATAAAATAAAATAATTTAAATAAAATAAAATAATTTAAATAAAATTAGAAATTAGGACATGACAAGGCGTATGATTTTAAAGTAAATTTAAAATTATTTAATTTAAAATAAAATGCCCATTTTGGCTAATTTAAAATCACTATTTAAATTAGTCTAAAAAACACTAACGCACATTATGGACGTGAGTCGGACGTGCCACGGAAGGTAACCGGAAAGGCTGTCCAGCTTGCCGATTTTTATCACCAGATCCGGATCCAGAAAATTCCGTTTCCCTGCATAAAAATGTTGAGATGAAAGGAAGCTGTGACAGATTGACAGTGACACCGATCAAACTAATGTAGTCAACGACAAGATTGAGTACACTAGAGGGTCCGGGGAATGGGCAAAACGGGCGGGGCATGAGGTGCTTTTCAAACAATCGAACAATCAACCACTTGACCACGCCTGCTCCGCCCCATTCGCCCATACCCAGGACCCTCCAGTAAACTCAATCTTGTCGCTGATTGTAACGTAAGCAAACGGTGAGGATGTGAAACTTACGACGGATAAAATGGTCCAGGACGCCTTCGTTAATGGTGACGTCGGACAAGGTCCCAGCGCGGACTTCCAGGCAGACGTCGCGTGCAGCTTCTGCTATGCAATGTTTACCGTCGATTTCAGATAGAAATATCACACTGGTACCTGCAAAAATAAGAAACGGAAGATAGCCATTGACGTGAAGTGAACTATCAATCAATCCACTTACTCAGATAAAAGCGACATTCAAAAAGTGCTGATTAAGTAACGCCTTTGAATTTAAATAAATCATTAATTTAATTTTAATCCACCGGCCAAGTTTATTTAAATAGCTAAATTATATTATATATTTATTTTACTTATTTATTTACGCTATACACGGTCATATTATTACGCTAGCCAAGTTAGGTCATTTAGCTCGATTACTGAGTTCAGCCGTGCATCGATCAAGCTAAATGGCTTAACTCGGTTAGCGCTAATATGGATCTGTGTAATAAAACCACGCTCAGTAAACCAGACAATCCACGGAATGAATGCAACAGAATAGTCAACCGGTCACGCAATCAACCGATCAATCAACCGGCACCGGAACAAAACATCATGCATCACGAACTTCATTGCAAAATAATCACTAAACACTTTCCGATCTGCTCTCTTACCGGAATAAACAGTGAAATCATAAGACTCCACATGGTCCATCTCCGCACTGAGCAATTTCTCATTGGAAGAAACAATCTGAAGGCACGATTTTGCCGACGACGTCGCGCAGCTGGACGTTCGTTTTTCCATCATCAACCTGATCTCCTCCTTCTTCGACCGCCAAAACCCTGCAAATACGAAGTTTGTGCATCGAGAAACTCTATTTGTACCGCGGAGCATTACCATGTCGGTCGTAGACGCTGACAACGGGCACGTTGAATCCCGCCGACCACGTGATGAGCTCCAGCAAGTTCTCCAGTCCGTAGCGGCTCGGATCGCCCGACCAAACCAACCCCAAATGGCTGGGAATGCGGGCCAGGGTTTTGGCGTCCGATTGGGCTCGGCCGAAGTCGCGGTGGTAACCGGGAAGGTGGTCAAAAAGCTTGGCAAAGTTGAAGCGGGCAAGGAGCGATGCGGTGATGGAGTAGAAGGTTATGAGGCCGTGCAGGAAATTCCACATGCAGTGGAGAGCCACATGGCGAAGCGAGGCGGATAGACCCATGAGAGGGGTTTTAACTGAAAAAAAATTGGGCAAAAGCGGTGGAGGAGTCGTGGAGAAAAGTGGAAAAATGTGCGGCACACGTCATCGCAGAGAAAATACTTGCCCCTGGGGTCCCCCTGGGCGAAACATTATAACAGTGGCGAAAGACTTGGCTCCGCTCCGCCCCTCCGGCCCCTCACTGTAAAAATCGTCTACAGTGGACAAATCAAATCTTTTTTCAGCATTTCTTTCTCCGCTCATCTACTGGACTCCTACAACCCTCATGTTAATTTTTCAAGTCAAATTAAAAAGATTAGGCTTCGTGTTTTGAATTCTGACCAGGATAAGCGAGAACCGAGGTGAGCGATAGTAATTGATTTAGCTTATTTCTCTGCCGGCTCAATCAATCCAGCAATCAATCCAGCAATCAATCTAGCAATGGCAATGCAACTTCCGTTATTAACACTATCCCTAAGACACGGGGCCTTGAGGAGGTTTTTTCGGTCCTGTGTGTGAAGAACTAGCTTTTTTGTTGTTGTCTTGAACTTTTATCTCTAGTCGGAAACGCTGTTATAGTGAATTAATAAAATCAGTGATCTATCATCTAGCAATCAATCTAGCACTCAATCTAGCAATCAATCCAGCAATCAATCAACTTATCAATCAACTTATCAATCAATGGACTGAACCCAAATTCTACTAGTTCTGCAAGCATAGTATTTTTTATTTTCCGCTGCCCGTGAGTTCTTCCTTGCGGAAACTTTGATTGCTTGGCCCCGCTGTGATTGTTTCGATTTCTCCTCCACGCTTTCGTTTTGATAAAATGTGCATTAAAACCCGTATCAAACCCCAGATGCAGTTTCCAGACGAAATCTCATTCTATCCCCCTTCAATCGACTAATGGATCAATCAATCAACTGATCGATCAATCCGTCAATTCAAACTGTTTTGCCTCGCCCCGCTGTGATTTTTTCGATTTTTTTTTCACGCTTTGTTTTGATAAAATGTGTATTACAAACCGTATCGAATCAGAGATGCAGTTTCCAGACGAAATCTCATTCTACCGTCCCTCAGTCAACTGATCGATCAATCAATCAAAACAAACTGCTTTTTCGTAATGGTTTAAAATTAAATAATTCGTCAATCAAAGGATTGCTTTAATGGAATTCTTTCTCTTTCGCTGTTTTCATTTCCTATCTGAGAACCTCTTGCGGTTTACCTTCACCAAAATTTTTGTCGTAAAACTTGGATTTCGCAGGAAGGAAGTTTTAGAGTCTTCCACGACTTCAACCTTCCCTTCATCCTCATCTCGGCATTATGGATTGGCAAACTTGTCCCCGCTGTAAGTCCTCCAGGTACCGCAACCCGTCGCTCGTGCTGAAAGTCAACGTCTGCGGCCACTGCCTCTGCGAGAACTGTGTCAATCAACTCTTCAACCGCGGCAGCGGCCCTTGTCCGCAATGCCAAGTCATTCTCAAAAAGGACAAATTCCGCGTGCAGTTCTTCGAGGACGCCGAAATGGACAAGGAGGTGGACATTCGCCGGAAGGTGAGCTGCTTGTCTTGTTTAAATAGGTTGTTTTAAATGAAATAAGAATATTAATTAATTCTGAATTCACCGTCAAGCGCATGTAATCAAATTTAGAACCATTTTTCGGCATATAAAATAGCATATAAAGTAAAACATATAAATTAAACAACATTTAAAATATATAATAATCCTAATTAATTTTAATAATATTATTTTTTAATAATAATAATTTTTCGGCATTTAAAATACCAGTTAAAACAAAATATATAAAATAAAAAAGTATATAATTTAAAGTGAGATTTTGCAACTTCAGATATTTTTTTTCAGATTTTGATTTATATTGCTTGTGGTTGTCTATAAATAAAAAATCTTTTTTATGTAAAATCAAACGGTCAGATGTTCCAGTAAGTTAAATATATAGGTTCAAATAAACATTCTATTAAATACTTAGGTGACGCAGGAGTTGTTCCTGCGTGAGGAGGACTTCCCGTCGTTGCGCGCATACAACGACTACCTGGAGGAAGTGGAGGGATTTATTTTCAATCTAGTCAGCGGGACAGATTTGGAGGGTACGCGGCGGGCTATGGACGCGATGAAGGACACGTACAAGAAGGGCCTGCAGAATAGCCGATGGAAGAAGAGTAACGATCAAGTCTTTCTGGAGGAGCTTGTGGAGAAGGAACGTGCGTCGAATGATGAGGTGTCTCGACATGCGCACGACTCACAGGTTGGTCTTTTCATTTGGCGCAAGGGATGCAGAGCAGACCGTCCAATAGGCAGACCGGTAGTCAGTAGTTCTGTATTCAGGTGTGTAAGCAGATTGACCGGTAAACATGCATTCAGACATTCAGACTGGCCGAGAGATAGACAAAGAAACAGACGGACATGCTCAGAGACAGACAGGCAGACAGATAGGCAGACAGACATACAGACATGACAGACTGACAGACATACAGACATGACAGACTGACAGTTTGGCAGTCTGGCAGACAGGTAGGCAGACAAGCAGACAAGCAGTCAGGCAGATAGACTAATAGGTAGACAGGCAAACAGACTAACACGTAGACAGACAGACAGACTGATTGATAGACAGATTCACTGGCAGGTAGACAGATAGACTGGTACTGGCAGGCTGGTAAACGGACAAGTTCAAGTTCGCATGACTGAAAAATTGTTCGTTTGTAATGAGATGTTTTTCTTTACTTTCCAGCGTGAAGAAGAAATTCGGAAAGCCAAGGAAAAGGACCAACTCCTGGACCTCCTGCAAGACTCGGACATGTCTGCCGAGTCTGTTCTGGCGGATCACAAGCGGAAACGCGGGATCCTTGACGTGGAAGAGCGCTATCACGTGGTGCCGGAAGTTCGCCCGAAGCAGGTGATCGAAGAACCCCCGCCGATCATTACCGCCGCCGATGCCGAATGGTTCCTGCTGGACGACCGGCAGCTCTGCGGGGTGGAAGATGATCTGAATGGTCCCCCTGTTCTGTCACCAGACAGTTTGGCCGCGGCTGGATTCTTGCGGTCCATCCGTGAAACACCGGCAGCCGAGCTAGCGATGGGTTTTACTTGTGTCTTCCCTGCGCGACGAGCGCTTTTAGCCGCCTTTGATGGCTTGTATAATTTCCAGAAATGATCTTAACAGTTTTTGAGTTGTGTGGAAAAGGGATTTGCTGCATCCGTGATGGTTGCAAATCTGTGGATAACGACTCGTGCTCGAGGAATACGGCCTGTTACGGGTCACTTGAAATTCGAAGTACTTCTCGCTTGTCCGAACTATCCAGAGAGCGTTTTTTTAGCACTTTCCGAATCAAACTTTAATCTGCAATCGATTGGTCAAATGAGAAAAATGCTTTGAAGACAGTTAAGCCAGTTGAAATGAATGAAAAGAAACATGTGCAAAAAAATAAACGTCTGCACCTGAGCAGGCTGCTCTGCTCCAGAAGAATCCGTCCCGATGACTTTCTTCGGTTTGATTGGTTGTCTTGATTGCCGTTGTCTCAGAATTCCCCGGATGTGGACTGAATATTTAATTGCCGTAGAATCATGGCTGCACCCATCTTCATCAGGTGGGTTCCTGCCAGCACAAGCGTGGACAGACAAGTCGCAGACAGAGGCAGGCAGACAGAGACAGGCAGACAGGCAGTGATTATTTTGAAAACTTTGTGCAACACTGCCCCGCGCACTGTGTTAGGCGCCATTGACATATTACGTAACTAAAGGAAGGTAACTGGGTGGTCTGGATCCTGGATTACTAGCCAGTAAAATAGGCCCCGCCCTCCTGTGTAGTTTTTAACCATCTGGGCAGATGGGTGGTCGAAAAAGGTCATTTTTCGATCGCGTAATATATGCATGGCATCTAAGGCCTTGACCGGAAACTCCCCACTTCTCTTCAAAACATTTTTCTGCCCATGCCAACAGTGACTGAAATTGTCAGTGGCCCGAAATAGGCCGTATTCCTCGTGAGACAAACCACCAATCAGAGCTCGCTCATCCCCGGAAGGCGTGGCGTGAATCATGTTTATGATATGACTCGTCAATTATTTACACATTCCAGAGTCCAGACAGACTGGAATTTCTGAATTTCCATTTCAGCGGATACTTGAACACTTTTACTCTCCGAGAATAGATTTACGTAAGAGTTTTTCCGGTCATCCCGTTGGCGTTTTTTCTCCTGCGACTCCATTTATAATAATAGCTCATGGTTGTTCCGTATATTCATTAATTTGTAGCAGTTTGACATTTTTTTAGGCATTTTATTTTAATACCCGGAGGCGGAACACGCAGTTGTATCAAAATTCGGTGCGCGACAGCTGTGTTTTCCCGGCAATTCATCAATCAACTACTTGTTTTTCAACTCGCAATCAATCAATCAATTGCTGGCCTTAATGGTTAATGTCACCGGAACGTCACCATCTTCCCTGCTCCCGGATATTCCTGTCCCATCGGCCTCCCACGGCTCCTGGTTCCCCTCCCACAAAGGCATGATTATTTTGGGCATCTTAACCGGTTATATTGCTTCGTCTATTTTCTTTCTGAAATTCCCCACCTTGATTCATCGGAAGAAGAAGCAGGCGTTCAAATGCACCCACATCAGCCATCGTGGAGGTACCTTTCTTGGCCACTTTTTGAAGTGTTTTATAATTTTAAATATTTTCTTGAGTTCTCGGGGGAAATGCCAACAGTTCATAACGTTTTCGTTTATTGATGAGGGGCATAAAAATTAAATAGAGCCGAAGGCCATGCGTGCAATCAATCAATCTATCTATCGATCCTTCAATCAATCCCTCAATCTATCAATCAATCAATCAATCGATTGATCAGTCGATTGATCAGAAATAGAAACTGTTACTACTTGCACGCCGCAACAGCAAACTCCCTGTTAATTTTGTTTAAATATATTTAAACGCTATTTTTAATAATTCAAAAAGCGATTTTTTTATTGCAAGTAAAATATATTTTTATTTTAGTTAAAAATCAGAGAAGTAGAAAACCACATTTATTAACCTATTTTTATTTAGAAGAAATAAATTTACTTTAAATATAATATTCTAATATTTGAAATAAATTTGGGATCGTTTTACATCGAAGTAGTTTAAAATTGATCCCGAATTTTTCGGGTAATTCAAAGCATGACACGGCCAATCAACAATCAACGGCACGGTTCAATGATAAAGCTACCCTCAATCATTGAATCAATCAACCCATTGATCGACTGTTAAAGTGACTGTATTCCACTCAATCAATCATTCAGTCAGTAATCCTTTCTAAGGAATTCTGGGGAAATAATATTATGATCCAACAATGCTAGTACCTGTTTCAGTCATATAACTAACTGTTCGGTCTAATTACTCCTATCATTTTGATTTGATTTATTTTTTCTGCAGGCGCGGGAGAAAATTTGGAGAACACAATGACCGCGTTTCGACAGTGAGTACCACCGGTACCCGCCATTTTCGCTGGCACCCTTCTTCTATTTCCTTATCAATACGGTCGATTCGGCTCACACAAATGATCGCCATTTATTAGTTCTACACGGTATTGTTCTTGCATTTGCAGTGCGAGGTCGCAGGGCACGGAGATGTTGGAACTGGGTAAGAACAGACAGACAGACAGACAGACAGACAGACAGACAGACAGACAAACTCACTCATTTTGCTTTGAAAGGTACCAAGTGCCAATACTACCAAAGCAAACACTTGAACAGCTAGTTTACCGTGTGTTTGTTTCTCTTTCTACGTTCGCAGACGTTCACTTGTCGCTGGACGGTGAGGTAGTCGTCGCGCACGACGGCGTCCTCACCAGGACGGCCGGTCATGCAGGCCGAATCGCGGAGACCAACTTTGCGGACCTGCCGGAGATGCTGGAGAGCCTGTCTGTGTGCTTTGGAAATGGTACTAGTATTCATACTAGATCAATGAGTCATGCGAACTTTTCGCTTGACGGTTGTTTGATGATCCCACGGGTTGAAATGACATGCCTTTTTATGTGGTGGGGTTTAGTGAATACGGCGAGGGCAAGTAATGCGGACAGACGGATGCCGTTGTTACGGGAGGTATTCGCAGAGTTTCCCACTCTGCCGATCAATGTCGATCTGAAGGAAAATAGCGATGTGCTCGTTCGGAAGGTGGGAGTCACAGATCGACAGACAGAGACGTGGAAATGAAGAACGGATTGACACAGAAGTACAGACAGACAAAAGTATAGACAGACAGACACATAGATAGATAGATAGATAGATAGATAGATAGATAGACAGACAGACAGACAGACAGACAGACAGACACACAGACAGACAAAAGTACAAACAGACATAAATAT
>LRSR01007504.1:0-62200 GCA_001579985.1 Hypsibius dujardini
GTGTGAAAAACTACTCCAACTTGCGCCTCTACAGCGACAAGCCTCTCTTCGATTCACCACCTGTCGACTATCTCGCCCCCTCGCAAGTCCATTCCCTCATCACTCAAGAACTGGCTCCCTCTCCCGCCCAACAGGAAGACCAAATTATCATCCCTAATCGTCAATTTTGTTTGTTCTGAACAATCAAGTTGATCACCAGACGAAAACCGACGGCGGCTATATCTGGCGCTAAACGGAAACCCATCTTTTCTTTCAACGAGATATCATTCAAAAATTTCTCCTCTACAAAAATTGACTACTGCACAACAGCAAACGAGAAGGAGTATTCCGATTACTGCAATCCAAATAAATCAGTTTGGATCTACTGTTTGACAGGTGCTGGGGAAGTTTGATGCGGGATACTTTCTGCAGAAGGTCGGACGATTAAATACCTGTCGGGGGTTGGGTTTAAATCTACATGGAAAAGGCAATTTTATACAAATGTTTGACCCGATTGCTAATATTCTAGTGGTTCTGAGGTATGTATGAAAGATAGTAGTCATAGTTTGTGGTGGTCTTTAGTAGTAAGTACTTTTGTAGCTGGATTTTCAGTTGTAGTTTTTATTTAGTAGTTACGTAGTTTTACTTTCTAATTATAGTTTATAATTTGTATACATTTAGTTGCGATGCTTGTTTTAGCGGTTCATAAGATAGTAATGAAAAAATATCACACAGTGACTACGAATATACAGTTTCTTATTACAGGTTTAATGATTGTCATCCAGTATGGTAGGCGTTAAAAGTAATGATTGATATTATTTGTAAACAAATACTTTTATATTAGGGAATGCGGGCTCGGAAACTATATAACAGCCGCTCAGGAATTTCTCACTCGCGGACAAACTAACACTTTAAAACAGACTTAAACAGCACCGCGGTGTGCAATACAGGTCATATAGTGTGTAACGCCATCGTGGGTCAAGATTCAGCAAAATTATTAATTAGAAGCTCCGGTTCCTTTGTGTTTATGTTTTCTTTTGATTAACAATTGAATCTGGTTGACATATCATCATCTCGTCAGTACGTTACGTTGTTAGTTGTTACCTATGCTAGAATACTGTCGAATAGCATAATTCAGCAATCACTCAACATCAATTGTAATAACATACGTAACGCCCTCTATGTACTACCTCTGAAGAATTTTAATTTTGTTAAATACATATTTTGGCAACGGGAAACCTTTCTCAACGGAGAGCAAAAACACACCTTTACGCATTTAGTAGTGAAATGCAGAAGAAGTAAGACCCCTCATAAAGACATGTACTAACTACAACACAGAACACAGTGGGGACCACAGAACAGCTGAAGAAGACAACGCTTATTTCTACGGACTGCGCGACGTCCAATCCCATTGCTGACGATAAAGATGTATCGTTTTCTTCGCTCATGAAAATGTAGCCGTGGCCTATGATTCGTGGTCTACAGAGGCCGATTCATTTGTTTGTAGCCGGCCTCGTTCTTTAATTCTATGTGCGCGCGCCTCACATTGCACAATCCATTTCAGTGATTGAACAGCTCATCAGACCAGTTTGTCGTGTTTCAAAAGTTTAGTGATTGTAATATGTGTCGAAAATGCCTCCTAAATTATCTTTGGAAGTGCGCCCACCATTTTGACCTTGTACACCCTTAAGTATTTGGCCACCGGAATTGTGAATGCACTATTCCTACGGATTATCGCTGTTTCGAAATTGGGAGTCAACAAAGTTACTAGAGAAAATGCAAAGGAAAAAACCGACCAATCCAAACCACCATCAAAAGCGGCTCTGGCTCTGGCAAGGCAAAAGTGAGGACTGCAGCCCTCGTCAAAAAAGTCAAAAAGGCCACGGCTGGACCCAACTCACAGACTCAATTTCAGATCGCTCTTGAGCTGGGAACATTGCGGACTACCATTCACCGCGTCATCAGCGAGAAATTGGAGGGGAAGGTGCAAATAAAGTACAGGGTGCACGGGCTGTCGGATGCGATGATTCAACAACGTCTCGCACGAGGTCCACGCTTCCTGAATTGGATCAGCAGTCCAAAATAAAAAAATTCTTGACAATTGATGAGACTTGGGTATACCTCACCAACTGCAAAAAACGGCGGAAGATTCATTACGAATTCCGGGGAGAACGCACGGAAGAAAGTTGGGCAAAGTTCTGGAAGAAATCTCATTCTAAACTCGTAGTGTTCGTTGCGGGAAGACTGATATCAAACCAGATTTCATCAAACTAGGTGCGAAAATAAATTCGAAGTACTACATCAGAAAAGTCCTTACGCCGATGTTTCGGAATAAAGTGTCTCATTTGTTCCTTGGGAAGCTTTTGAAGAAAGCCGTTTTCCACCATGACTCCGCTCCCTCCCACGCGTCGAAACTCACCCAAAATTGGCTTTGTTCAGCCCCAATTCGGTTCATTCCGAATTTGGACAACCCTAATTTGGCTCCGATGGATTTTTATGTGAACGGAATTTTTAAATGGGAATTGTTTAACAAGGCTCCGACTATTATCATGGGTTTGAAACGGCCCGGTCGCGTCGAAATGATGATCGAGAAGGACAGTCCTCATACTGTACACATTTTGAGTGGACATAAGAAGTTTTAGTATTTATTTTGAAATTAATAAAAATCGGCCACAAACAAATGAATCGGCCTCTGTATAAGGCTCATTTTTCAAAAGCACACTTCTGATGCTCTATGCAAATACTCGTTCGGTTGACTTGTTGCTGGGGGCGTGTACATAACAATCAAGCCAATTCAACGGCAACCATGTTCTTCCCCAGCCCCGGTTATACCAGTACAAGTTTATGGTCTTGTACCTTGTCTAGCATCATTCTCCCTCCCCCTTCTCCCCATCAATGTCCTTAACATTAGCCTTCATATAGAATGACCTTCTAGTAATTGTGACGTTCGTGTTTGTTGTTGTGATTTGCCGGTCAATATTTTAAGGTCGATTCTCATGTGCCACATATTGCTCACATGTACTCGTACTGTAATTCCCATGCTGTAGTTCTCGTTCTTGTCTTGTGAGAAAGATGTTTCAGTGGCAAGTGAAGAATGCGCTTGTTTAGATTGTTGTCATGTTCGAACGATAAGGATGAGTCTTGAAGCTCGGTTCGAGGCTCGACTTCTCGTTTCGTTTTCTAGCTTCTCATTCAGTTTTACTTTTCATCGGCTTGCTATCTCGGCTTCTCTCGATTTGTTGTGCAAGTAATAACTCCGAAAAGGAGTACCCGTAGTTATCGTGTATCGTAAGGTCAACAGGACTTCCGGGTTCTCGAAGGGAGAACAGGTCGTCACATAATTAGTACGATATTGACCATTACCTACGAGGACAACTACGAGATAACCAACAATCGATGCGAATCGACTGAGTAGCGTTAAAAAAATCAGCCAGTCAAACGTTTGAACCGGACGCTAACGCCACGCCCTGAACCGTGAAACAGAGCCAGTACCCTTTAAATACTAAACTGTACTTGCACAGAAAAAAAATCACAAAGTTTGAATTCTGGGATGGATAATAACTGAGGGACGCAGTAGTGCCAGATGTTCGGCGAATTCAAACGACCGAAAAATCTTGCAGTGATCCTTTTACGATTTTATTACTTTCTCAAACTTAAATTTTTAAAGGTAGGAGAATATGCATGAAGAAGATTTCGATCTCGTTGTGTCACTCCCTGTTGAACGCGCCACTGAAAACGAGCTCGCCGCTTCCCTTCTTAATCTGCTAATTCCATGACTTTGTTAATGTTTTTGAAGCACAGGAATCCCTTTGTGAAAGGGGATTGGCCGGGGACTCTGCAATGGAGTGATCAGCATACAGCCGCAAGCTCCAGTCATCTAGGCACTTTTTCCTCGCCATCGTTCGATAACTCTGCACATGGTCAAATAATATGAGGATTTGTGGGAAAATACAGCTGAAGAAATTGAAGTTAATTTGGCCGCCAAAAACAGCAGCCCCGCAGAAGGGTCTCCTCTGCTAGACCCTCTATTGATTGACGTGTGTGCTATAACAAAAATATGATTTGCCTCAAAACAGGTGAACACTAACTAGCGCGTTTATGTGCTGCTGTTTATGTGTAGATGTTATCGATCGATTGGTGTTCGTCTGCAGCCCGACTCTGCTCAGCTCCCGGCAGTCTTTCTCCATCGTCAAAGTCAAGGTCCTTCTCGTCTGTGTGTACAGTATGTGTGAATTAAGTGAACACGTTGCGGGCGCATGCACTTGCCGTGCATTCACCCACGCTGCACCACACTGCGCGCAAGGGCTGCGCGTGTATCGAAAATAAAATTGTTTTGTCTGCTACGTACCTGTCTGTCTGTGTATAGAGTATAAGGCCTTGTTGTGGCGATGCACGGAGTTTTCTGCGAAAACGCCGAGAACCTGCGATTCTGGTTGCACGAGCGGGGAAAACCTTTCCACCCATCGGTCAGATCGGGCAATTAGCGTCGTCATCGTCGCAGTGAATAAAAATCGCACTGTCACAAACTGCGTTTCTCGCACATACAAGTCGCAGTCGCACTCCCTGTCTTTGTCCTTCGTTTAATTCAAAATTCTCGCTCCTCCAGACATCTTCAGCATTTTTTTTTCAGTCTACGCATTTCTTAATACTTTTCACCCTCCAATTTCTCGCAGCAAATCATATAGAATGGGACACGCGGATCAGAACAAGAAGGCTGGAAATGGCGAGCCCAACTCAAACGCCGCTGTGCAGCCAGGTAAAATGAACTTATTTGTCAAGCATTTTAAATGGTAATGTCTGAAAGTCTGGAAATGTGTCTGAAGCTCTTAAGCGCGTGTGTGAAACAATGTCTGAACGATGTTTAGATCGGTTGTGCGTGCAACTTGTGAACCAATTAAGGATTGACTGCCTGAACATGTGTCTGAGTGATGTCTAAAGAAGCCTTTATCGCTTTAGTGCTTCTCTGTTAATGACTGACTGCCCGTAGTTCTGTCTAAACGATGTCTGAATAATATCTGGATGGGTTTTAGAATTATTTTCAGATTTTCCGTTGATGACTGACTGTTCCAAATTGTGCCTAAAGTCCAAAGATGTCCGTCTTAATATTGACTTTTATTAGAAGTGTGCCTGTATAACTGTTTGAGATGAATAACCAAACGAATGTACTTCCTCCCTGCAGAGGGCGCGACGCGTTGCTCGGATCAGTCCTCGGACGTGAAAGTGAAGACTGTGACTTGCTCGCTCACTGGAATGGCGCCTCTCTTCACTCCCATCAAGATCGGTGGTCTACAGCTGAGCCACCGCATCATTATGGCGCCCCTTACCCGATGCCGTGCATCCCCAAACAACGTCCCCAATACCAAGCTATCCGGAGAATACTACGCGCAGCGTACCACCAAAGGTACATTGGATTCTCAAATTTGTCTATTCGTACGCAAGTTGAGAATATATTGCTTGTTCCTTTGAGGTGGGCTCATCGTTTCGGAGGCCACCAACATTAACCCCCAATCCGTCGGTCACTTCTGCGCCCCCGGAATCTGGACACCAGAGCAGGTGGATGCCTGGAAAGGCATCGTGTCGGCCATCCACGCCAAGGGAGGGTTTATTTTCCTTCAGCTGTGGCACGTCGGACGCGGCTCGCACTCGGCCTACCAGCCCGACGGTCGTCCTCCTGTAGGACCCAGTCCGATTGCCATCAAGGGACAAACTTCACTGCCGGATGGGACGGAAGCTCCGTTCGAAGTTCCGCGGGAGCTAACTGTTGAGGAAATTGCTGCCCTCTTGGATGACTACCGCAAGGCTACCAACAACGCCTTTCTTGCCGGGTTTGACGGTGTCGAGGTGCATGGAGCCAATGGCTACTTGATCGATCAGGTATTGTCAGGACTGTCTACCACTTCATAAATTTAAACACTTTGTCTGCCCATGTGAGTCTGTTTGTCTGACGATTTTGTCTCATATTTGGTCGATCTTGTCTGCTTCGGACGGTTGTTTTGCATTGATGACTGCCTCTCTGCTTTTCAGTTACTGTCTGAATTCATTGTATTTGACTGTCTGACCCAGCGACATGTTTTCCTGCCTTGAAGGAGACAAGAAAACAATCTGTCTGTACCTGTCTTATTTTTATTTTGCACTTTTTCCAGTTTTTGCACGATGGTTCCAACCAGCGCACAGACAAGTACGGTGGCAGCATCGAGAACCGCGCCCGACTCCTTTTTGAGGTGGTGGAAGCCGTCCAGAAGGTGTGGATTGACGCCGCCGGAGCTGGAACGCCCAAAGCTGCCAACGTGGCTCTTCGTCTTTCGCCCTTTGGAAAGTACCAGGACATGTCTGACACTCACGAGGCCGAGCTCTACGGCTACGTGATTCCCAACTTGAACCGCTTCAACCTGGCTTACCTCCACGTCGTTGAGCCGCGTGTGTCTGCAGGGCCGGATGCCATCGCTGTCGTTAACAATTTAGGTAAATGATATGCAGTTTAATTTAGGTTAAAATTTGCCCGAAAAGATTAACCTGTCCTTTAATTTTAATTTTTAATTTTAAACAGAAGTATTGTATTACGTACCTTTCGATAAAAATTAATATTTTTTTCATTTTTCAGTGTTATTTCCGCATCATATTTTATATTTAGCTGCGATCGTTACTGTTCTACTATTTATAAAAAATATCCATCGAGCCTTTTAATGCACTACTAAATATATTTATCTTCTATAATTTCAGGGAAGACGTTTTCCGGACCCTTGATCAGCGCGGGCGGATACCGACCGGACGACGCCAACCAGACGGTGATGGACGGCTGCAAATCTAACCCTCCGCGTGCGGTGGCGGTCGCCTTCGGACGGCTCTTCATCTCCAATCCAGACTTACCGCTACGTATTTTTCTCCGCACTGACCTGCATAATTATGACCGCTCGACATTTTACACCCACGAGGCGGTCGGATATACCGACCAGCCTTTCCTAAAGGACGGCGAGATTGCGGATCATATCAAAGAGCTGCGAGAGGCCCAACCGGACAATGAGAAGCTGCAGGCCGCTATTGATGGGGAGATCCAGATGCTTAAGGTCCAAGTCTGAGGCGGGAGTTTTTTTTCTCACGATGATACCGAATCTCTACATCAGCATGCAAAATTTCTTGATCTGTTTTTCGGTGTGTATTTCGGTGTATGTCCATGAAATTTTTTGTTCACTTTCCCCACGCAATTTGAACATACTTATCTTTTTGCATGTAGTTTGTCTAGGTCGGTCACTTTGACATAAGTCCTTCTTTATGGTCTTGCGGCGCTCGGAGAAATGTTAAACGTACCTTCTAATAACTCACAATGATTGGTGAAGGAATTGAGTGTTCGTCTGTCTGGATGTCTGGAAGCAATCACGGATTCCGTCTGTGGCCAATCAAGTGTGCCTATTTCATTACGCTCTCTAGAGGTTTGTCAGTGTCTCCTGCCTGTACGTGAAGATGAGTATATTTCTGTTCTTTTGCCAATCTAAATTTCATCGGTTTAATTTTCGCACTTCTACAGATGTCTGCGTGTGTGTATAACGGATTGTTTGCCTGCCGCTTCTTTTAGATATCAGAGCAGTCATCACCGCTGCTGATGTCTGGTTCGTCTTTAGGGTCTGCTGCTGTCTGCCTATCTGTCTAAACGTCTCTATACTACATGGCTGCGTTTATTCTTTATCCGTCTTTTCCCTACTGGATGCCTTTCTGTCTATCCCCCAGGCCAATGCCTAAGCCCTGCCTAACTTTCGCGTTACATGTACCGTACCTGCCTGGAAGTTCCGTATGCTTGCCGCTTAATTACATTTATAGACTTGGTAGTAACTCAGCCGTCTGTCTGAACTTCCGCATGTATTTAGGAGGCCTGCCTGCTTTCCGCCAACCTGTCTGCATGAACACTTTTGTGTGTTGAAATAAACACCATACGCAAAGAATTACAGCTTTCACATTTTTCTTGATATTTTGCATACGTGCCTCAAGTATGAAACACTGTTATATAGTGATGAAAATGTTATCATCTATAAATGACAGATAAGGTGCGCAACGGAAGCCAACTTCAGTGTCTGCTGCAGCGACTAAAATTGCCCAAGAAATTCTAAAATATGCCTGGCAACAGACGATCCGTGGGTCTCCAAGGCGAAATGCCTCGTGCCTAGCAGGACCACTTGCGCATGGGGAAGGTCCCTGCGGAAGGCTTCCGCCCCAGCTGGCGGGAGGAAGGAATCGTTCTTGCCCCAGACCGCCAGCAAATTGGGTTGCTTTTCCGTGAAATACCGCTGAAACGCCGGGTAGAGTTTGACGTTGATGACTTAGTCGAGGAACAAGTCCAGCTGGATGTTCATAATGCCAGGGCGCTGCAGCAACGCCCAGTCCAGCTCGTAGGACTCTGGTGCGATGAGGGTGGTGTCATTGACGCCGTGGATATACTGCCATTTTGTCGCTTCGTAGGTTAGCAGTGCGGTGCGGACTGCGCTGCAATTAGCCTTAGCGGAGCAATTACTTAACGAATTTACCATATTTACAAAGCTTCTTCATAAGGTACATTATGTTTGTGTAGATTTTGTTTAGTAGTGACATCTAATGTTATAGTCAGTTATTTTTAAAATGGGAATTCATGTCATGTGCTCGTTTTCAATTTAATGCAAATTAGAAACTATCAGCCGTTCATATGTCTGGACGTCTGGGGTGAAGGACATTTTGTTGCCGCGTAAAAGTGCAAACACAAATTGCTTCGTTTTATGACTGCATTATCTGGTTTCATTATCTTTGGTTGTCTGTTTGTCTCTCCGTTTTCCGTCTGACTGTTTGCTTCTTTTTCTAACTGCCTATTTTGATGCCCGCATTCCTGTCAGCGGTCCTTCTCATCTGTTTCTCAGTATTTCTGTGTGTTTGCCTGTTTCTGTGTCTCCGTCCCTGGCTCTCCGTCCTTGTCTCCATGTGTATGTTTGTTTGCCTGCCTGCCTACTTACTATCTATTACATGTCTGTGTTTGGCCATTTCTGGTGGGTAACTAGTCGAATATCTTTTCAGGTGCATTGTTGACGAATATCAGGTCAAGAAGCTTCTCCACATGCTCAACAAAGTTTTCGAATTGATAGTCTGTTTCTACACCCAGCTAACAAGGGAATTTTGCATCTCTGGAAGGCGAAATGTTTCACATTTTTTTAGTTTGTTATGTGCATATAACTTAGTTCTCAATATTTTAATCGAAAAAAAAATATACAAATGCCTCCTAACATTTTTTAAAAATCAAAAACCAATCCGCGGTGGTACATAGGGGGCGCTCTCAACGTTACTGGAAATGTCTTCCGTTGATCGTTGTATTTATCGACGCTATAGGCAATGGCGGCTGCAACGCCATTGATTGATCGATTTTAGTTCTTCTTTAGTTTTGGCATAAAGCGTGCGATTGATTGTTGAATTTCTGGTATTACCTTGAAAAAATTATTCCTAGACTTCAACCGCATATTAGCATTATTCGTGAAAGTAAATACTAACCCTTGTCCCACAGCCTATGTTTGTGTTTCAAATTTCTTACTAAATTAAATATTCAAATAGTTTCGGTTACAGTAATTTAGTAACGGCCGCAAACAAGCCAGTGTATTCGCTCGTGTCAACGAATAGTTCAATCAATGCACGCGAGATGTGGTAACATTGAGAGCGCCCCCTATGTACCACCGCAAACTGGATTTTGATTTTTAAAAAATGTTAGAAGGCATTTGTATTTTTTTTTTCAATTGTAATATTGAGAACTAAGTTAAACACACATAATAAAATTAAAAAAAGTGGAACATTTCGCCTTCCAGAGATGCAAAATTCCCTTGTAAGCAGAAAATCATCTTTTGACAGCCTTCAAAAGACATCTATCTGTTCCAGCACTGTGTCCGTCAAATTTGTCAGTGTAAGTTCAGGATAGTTTGGCTTGGCCTATAGTTTGTGTGTGTATGTCTGTCTGTCTGTCTGTCTGTCTGTCTGTCTGTCTGTCTGTCTGTCTGTCTGTTTGTCTGTTTGTCTGTATCTATCTCTATGTGCATATTGTTGACACGGTTCGGTTGTAACCGTGCAGAACTTCTAGCAATCAACCAATGAAGTGCTCACATCAATGAACTGCAACCGCGGTTTTAATGTGTTTGCGACCGCGGTTGCACTTATTAAAATTGTGGTTGCAACCGAGCCTTGCCAACACTACCTGTGAGCATTTTGAAGCTTGGGGGTTTCATTTCCCAGTCCCCTCCCGCAGATTTCAAATTTGTTTTAAAAATGTCTGTTTCTCTATCAAATTCGTGATTTGTTGAGGTTCCATTAACGCAACTTATTAATAACTGCAAATGTCAACATTTTATTAAAAACCGAGGTTATAACACCACGTTGGGGCACTTCGAAATCAAACCCCCCAGTTTCGATTGATCAAGAACAAAAAGCCGATTTTTGGGGTCAGTTTTGAGATTAAATAGATTTTGCCTCTCTGCACCCCCCCCGTTCCCGGCCTTACCATGGGGGGTCCTGATTGTGACTTGTAAGTATCCTAAACGCGCCCCTGTCGTGCGCTTAGTGCGAGCGGGAAAAAGCCTTGCGTAAGAATTTGTGCCAAGAGCAAAATTAGCCTCTCTGCTGTATAACAATAAAAGCAATTCTTTCTAAACCGATCGCAGCTGTGTATTTTGCCTGTAGCACATTACAACCAACCTGCCGTCGGAGCTTCCCGAACCGTCTACTATATGAATATAAAAGTATATGGCACCTCGTCCAATTGTGATTATAATATTTTATTCGCCTATGTGCCATCGATTTTGATGATTTAACAGTCCCACCGATGGAACTCTTCAGATCACGAATGTGCGGAAGCCTAATTCTGCTGACCACGTTGTTCTTTGAGCTTAGCCGGGGCAAGGACGATCTCTGGAAAAACATACATATAAAGCCGGTTTCATCGAATATCCGGTTTTCAGGAGAGCAGTTAGAATGAAATATTACCGTCACAGACTTCGATTTTTTGTTCCGCCTGCAGCACATTACAATGTACAAGCTGCAGCTGACTTCCCTTCAAAAGTTTCCTAGGCGCTTAAACACAAAGTCTTAAACATGCAGCAGTCGGATATATATTTGACAATTTTCACCAACGAATTTCAACAACCAAGGTCGAAAGCCATCGTTTTCCCATGGAGCTAATCACGAGATACTCAATAAGCATCTGCCTGATATTATTATTATCGTGTGTCCGTTATGGCGAAAGCAAAGCGGCCCTCTGCATCAGCGAAACCTATGCCGGCCAGTGTAAGGATGATGACCAAGCATGCGCACAGTCTTGCTCGGAGGAGAATCTGAAGGGCGGAAAATGCGACGCATTCCGGAGTATGAGAGTGTGCTACTGCGAAGGATGCTCTAGAGCTACAACAGGTAAGAAGGGAATCCTTACTTCGGGCGTTCATTTTCGGAGAGCAATTTCAAAATGTGTCCAGCATTTTTTAACATTAATTCAATATTAATGACCATTTATAAAATGTACTTCATTTGCGAAGCTCCGATAACTTTTGACGAAATTTCAAAGTTAGGAAAACGCTGGAATAATTTTCATTATTAGTGTGCCCATTTGAAACCGTTTAGAACCGTTTAAACCGTTTCAGTAAAACATTTCCTCGCCGACACATACAAAAACAGTCATCACGTCAGGATGTCCATTATTCCAGACTGCGAATTTCCATGTATCTTGCTAGTTTCATTTTGCCCAATACTTTATCTATCGCTCCTTGGTGACAAATCGCAGGCAACGGCGGTATTACGGTGGTCAACCGTAACTGCTCGGTCGAAGGTCAAGTCATCGGACTGTCCCAGCTGTCCACTGACCAATGTGGCTCCGTTGAATGCGAGTGTTTCAAGGTACGGGTGTTCTTGTTCATTGTTTGTGTTCTTATTCGTGTTCGTGTTCTTGTTCATTCTTCGCTCAATTTTAACCGTTCGTTTTGCTCCAAGGGCGTATACTTTTGCTACTCGACCTGCTTCCCGCCGCCAACGGGACAGTCCTGCACACCAACCGTCCCCACAGCCGGACGGAATGTTTGCCCTACCTATTCAGACTGCAGTACGTACAATGAACAATGAACCTAATATTCATCCAAATTCAGCGAAAAATACGGAACAGTCATTTATGGAACTTTTGTTTTCAGACCCGCAGGCCAAAACGACGTCCGGTCCGTCGGAGATATTCCGCTGCAACGGAGCGGTCCATCCGTCCGTCTGCTGGCTGCATGAAATTGTCTACGGTCATCTCACGGAACCGCTGGGCTTCTTCGAAAGCGTCGCCCAGGGTTGTCCGCTCACCTCGCAGTGTGTCTGCGGAACAAACGGATTCGTCCAGCCGGCGCAGCTGCGACAAGAAGACTTCAAGACCCCCGCAAATAATCTCGTATATCTTCGTACCACGCCGGGGGCCAAGGGAGCGTTTGCCACAAGGAGGCGTTAAGAAGCGAACGACCGTTAAGATGACGGACGGGACGACAAAGAAACCTAGTAGAGCGAGCATTCTCAAGGCTCGCTCTAATGATAGCGCTTAAATTTTATTGCGATTGTAAAACGGGAAAGTTGTGTGGGGGACAGTGGGCGTGGTTCTGGTGATGTAATTAAGAGTCTGGTTTGGAAATACGAATGCTTGAATAAAGTCCAACAAGTTTGCACCACTGTTCTGGTAGTCACTGATGGGAGCCTCGCTTCAAACACAGAATGACCACTTTTGGCTATATGATAGTCCGGTGGAAAGCAGCAGAACCGCCCGCAGTAAACAAACTCAAGATTCGATGACGCACAAAAATCCAACATAACGAATTTTGCCCAGGAGACCCAATTGCAATGCGCATTCAAGTCACCTTTAACTCCAATTTAATCCGATCTGATAAAATTAAACAAATTAAATTGAAACAAAAGGTCTGCATTGTAATAGCTTTAATGTGTTTAAAGTACATTACGTATTGGTTTTCAGCCACATAATTATATCTTTAATTTCAAAGCCATCTGGGCTTATTAACGACCATTTATGAAATGTAATTTATTTAGGTATGACAAGGTTTGTACACATGAAAAAAAGTACGGTCAGTTTCTGGCTGGTGTGGCCAGTGTGGCTAGTGTGGCTAGTGTGGCTGGTGTGGCCGGTGTGGCCGGTGTGGCTGATGTGGCTGGTGTGGCTGGTGTGGCTGGTGTGGCTAGTGTGGCCGGTGTGGCTGGTGTAGCTGATGTCGCTGGTGTGTGGTGTGTTGTGGTTTGCTGCGGAACGATGTGGCTGGTTTGTCCAATATGGTACGGTGTGGTCTGCGTGGCGGTTGTATCACGGTTGACCGAATTCTCTGTCCAGCGCAAACGAGAGACATCATTGTTTTTGTTCACGCTTTCTACAATCCCATAGTTCCCAGTCCCTTTCCCATTTAGTATAAGGGAGGTAAAGCCACATAATGTTTTCCGGCAATGAACTATTGTTTTGATAGCAGATTCACCTTTCCACGCCCAGACCGGAAACTTTAACCCACAGCTAGCCACGTTTTTATAAAAGATCCCTGTCAGTCCCCCAAGCCTTTCGACAACTCATGCAGAGCCCATCTGCGTACGTTAATGTCTTATCATTAATCAAAACCCAAGCACAATCACTGATCCCTTGTTGCTTAAATTTTTTTCCCACGCTTGTAAGAGTACATTTTTTATTTTTGTAGCCCGACAATTCACGGAGTGGTAAAGGGCCCAAACCCGTTCCGGCACATTACGAACGAAATAAAATTGACACAACAAATAACAATAAAAATAAAAGAACCAGGATTATACTTAATTTCGTGCGAACAATATCCATCCAAAGAAGGAGTTGTACTTTTTAAGTTCCTTCCAGATTCGAGGCCTAAAATCTTTTACCCATCCTTTGCCCGGCATTCATTACATTTCCTGCATTATCATTTTCACGTGCTGGCCAGTATTTTTCATGAGTTTCCTGACAACCCATGTGAAATCTCTTTTGCAAACGGTGCATAAGAAAGTAGTTTCTGATCCTTGCGTGTCCTCATTGTTGTCACAGCCAGAACATTTGGCATTCTTTGGCTTTTTAGGGGGGGCGAGAAGCGGGCTCCGACTGAGATGAAGAGCTTCCCGCTACTGAAACATTAGAAGAAAATATAATATTTATTATCCTGGTCGGTACTAGTTAAATGATTTAAACCAAGACGTAATTGGTATACCTTGACTGGTCAGCGAGAAAATTGCAAAGGCCTGTGGAGTAGGAGTAGCTGCGGGGTCGGCGACCAATGACGCCGGTGCTGAACGTCCTTTATTCACTGAGACAGTTGGTTGAGGCACTTGATTATCCAGATCTCCAAAAGACTCCGAAATAGGACGAAGAGCAATAAAACAAAAGAATAAAAACCACCGCTCTCGATTTGTGTGAATGTAATATTCAGTGCACTTGCCTTCCTCAATGGCTGAGACATCCGCCACCAGGTTTTCTGGATTGCCAACTGGATTTCTGACATTACTTGGCGACCTGGATACAAATGCTGTTAGCATAAGGTACATAAACAACCGGCCTGTTTTAATCTTGATCAGCTGACGTCGCATTCGGAGTTGAAGTCCCAGCGGGTTCGAATTGAGAATGAGAATTCTTGAGAATTGCGCGGCGGCACTGGTGCATGCAGCGCTTTGAACGGCGAAACTTAGCTTTTTGGCACCTGCGAGCGACTTTGTACACCACTTAAAAAATTCAGGGCGAGGGTTATAATTATATCACGTAGCATGCAGTAGCCTTTCAAAGCAACATAGTAGCCAACAATAGATCGTGGTACGCCGACGCAAACCGTTGCCCACATAGCATAACGTAGCACCACGTAGCACCACATAGCATCACGTAGCGCCACGTAGCATAACGTAACATAATGTAATTAATCAAATTACTCATTGATTGTTGCTACATTCAGCTACGTTGAGCTACGGGCCGATATGCATTGTTACATTATGTTATGGGCTGCAACATCTAGCTACACTAAATTATGGGCTAGTCATTTTGTTGACAAGCAAAACGGATTACCGGAAAAGTTCATATTTTCTTATCATGCCTAAGGTTTATTGTTATTTCGGTTCAACTCCTGTCCACATTTCTTTATGTTTTAGATATTTGTTATGATGGCTTAATATTTCTTCCTTTAATGTGATATATTATTCGATAAGTATATATACGTTTAGAGCAAATTAAATTAATTTTTCCATATGCTAGGAGGTATGTTAAATTATTTGAATTGCTTTAGCCTATTGCGTAAATAATTTGATTTGCCCTAAATCAAGAACAAATTAAACTAAATATTGCATATTCTTGAACCCATGCATGGATTGAATAAAGACATTATTAACTGAGTAGCTGACAATTTATTGTATAATGATTGTAGTTGGCTCGCTACAAAACATGACCTAAAATTCAAAATGTGCATAAACAACTGAATAATTATTTACTCATTACAGGGTGATTCACTACCACATGGACACATTAACAAAATCACCAAAAATACAGTTTTCATTATTTTGGTCAAAATTTTTCAGATTATATGAAGCCTAACTGTTTTGCGTCTAAATATCTGGTTGGGATGTTTCCGATTTTATCCTGTAAGGCAGGGGCACTGGCCACAAAAACTGGACGAAGTTGGCTGATACTTTTTGCCATTTTGCGCCCATGACTGAGTTTAATGATACGAAAGTGAGCCACCCTACTTCGAAAATCGGCTTATAGCAATCCGTAGCAGAACAAATAGACTTCACAAGGAACCCTCTGGAAGACAAATTGGTTCGGAAACCGATTAATGAAAAGAAAATTCATGAAAAAAATGACGCCAAAAGTGCATTTTTGACGTTTTTTGAAAAAGTTCAGATCAAAAACATGTTGGTTCGTGTTCGTTCGTTCCCGTTTCTAGTTTTTCAGTGCAAACATGCATAAAATGAGCATATTTGTTGCCTGAGTTGAGAACCTAGAGTTGAACAATGCTGAGATACAGCATGTGAAAAACCTTCCCTAATATCGGATGGACAAGTTATCGACAGGCCTGGTTCTTTCAATCGGTCAATTTAGATTCTGAAGTCATACTTTTCTAATGGGCCATCGACAAACGTTCAGGAAAGTACAAAAAAATGCATAGGAAGAGCAATTACAATGACCAAGAAGAATACTTTTTTTGTTCGAGGAAAATAAAATGGCCACATTTTCTGGATAGAGCTGCATGGGGTGGCTTACTGCTTTTTCCAAACTATTTGAACGCTTACTTTTCCTTAACTGAACCTTTGTTTCAGCTAATCACAGGGACATGATCAGTTGCGCACCGTTCCTCTGACAACCGATCGCGCGTGTCGACGTGTGAGTGAATAACCCTGTAGAGTGGTTTATTTTGGAAAGGGCACAGCGTTTAAATATTTGACTATTCGACAGAGTTACTAATGAGAGAAAAAGGTTAGTATATATTATTTTGATTTCTTAAACTGAATAAAAATACCTAGTAAGCAGTAAAGAATGTGATTTTGTGTCAGTGCCATTGCCAGTGTCTGTATCTCAGATTTGTGTTACTTTATCGGTTTGGTTCAGGATTTAGGTCTTGGTGTAGGTCTAAATCTATGTACGTGTGTTTGTGTTTGTGTTTGTGTTTGTGTTTGTGTCTGTCTGTGTCTGTCTGTCTTTCTATATGGGTTTGGGTTCTAAAACTGGGTTTGATCTGAGGCTCTTTATATCTGTTTATCTGCCTACCTTTAAGTCTGTCTATTTCTTCGCGCTGCATAACCAGATTCATTTGAATGGTAATATAGTGGGGTATGTATAAAACATGGTGTATTAAAATTGTAGTTTGCAGTAAGTAGTTGTCTTCATTACTGAGTACTTTGGTAATTTCTTTTTCAGTTGTATATTGTACTTTTTATTATTAATGTCACGTAGTTGTACTTTGGAATCATAGTTTTCAGTTTGTGTTTGTGTTTTTGATTAAGAATGTGAATATTTTTTTAATTATCAAGTTCAATTCTCTGAGCACTCCCAAAGAGGTGTTATACACTACAGTACCATTCCGCATACCGCTGTGCTGCTAACTTTGTGTTTTAGGCTTTTACCTTATCCGCGAAAGTTTCTTCTCGCGAAAATCCTAACTACAATAATACTCGTCTAATTTAAACCTTATCTATATGCAATAACTCGTCTGTATTGTACTTTTCCTTCTACACCGATTTCCTCCCATACATATAACATGGGGGGGGGGATTTGATGTAAATATTCCCTCTATACGGTATGTTGAACAAATTTTACGATCAAACACGTAAGTTGAATTCGACATTTTTCCTTGAAAGTTTTTGACGCAATCGCTCTTGTTTCTTACTTTAATCTACCTGCAAGCCCCTGCCGTGTTTATTTTCGCATTGAGCTGCATGTGGTAGTTCTTGTACGTTCTAAATTTTTTTAATGGTGCCGATCGTTGAAATTAAAACGCTGACAAAGAAGCTAATTCTTGTCCAGAAAGTTCAGCTGTTGAAGGACCTCGGTCATATGAAACAAAATGCTGCGGTGGCTAAGTACAGAATTTCTACCGGCACCCTGTTTTACTGGAGGAAATTTCGCCCCCCCCCCCCCGCCGCCCCGGGATGCCTTTGGGGCCCCTAGGCTAATGTAAATTCCTCGTCTAAGTTGAACAAAAATTATGGATTTTTGAGGTTTACATTAGACGAGTTTTACTGTGTATGTTTTTAGTTTTTAGAATCTGCATTCCCTAACATTTAACTATCTGTTTACATATAGTAACATATCATGATACTCTATAATATCAATCATTAGTTTAAACGCCCTGATTTGATCACGCTGTATGATATATATATAATATAATGTCAATCATTACATAATGTATGATAATCATTGAGCCTGTATTAAAAAAATGTAGTCATGATCACCATGTGATATTAGTTCATATCTATTTTTATGAACCGCTGAAAAAATCACAACTTAGTACCCTATACAGTGTGGTTGTTGTCAGTGAACGATAGTAATTGGACTTTGAACTCTGGTGCGTAGTTGAACTTTCCCTACTGCGCAGTAAAAACCCCTCCTCTTCCCATTTTTCCGACAATGTTCTGAGATTCTGAAAATGAATGCGCATTGGGCCACCTACCATGATTGTCATAAAATTCTATCCAGAAATTGGGAAAAACTTTCGAGAAGATAACGGCAGTTATGCATTTGTGGTAGGTACTCCCTTTAGGAATTAAAGTATAATGGTATATTTGTCGTTCGGTCCCTCGATCGGTTGGCCGGCCAGCCGATCGGTGGGTCCGTCAATCCATTGATCGAACTCCTGCGCTCTGCTCAATTAAACAACGGCTGTAACGCCAGGCTATGTCAGGCTACGGGTTACTACGCCCTTCAATGGAAAGCTATGGGTTGTTATGCCCTGTCAGCCATGGTAACACATCCTCCTCAGATTATGGCGCGTCAAGTGTAGAGCAGATTGCACGAGAACTCGTGCAACGTTTTTAACACAAATGCAACTGCACGAGCACTCGTGCAGCCAACAATTACAACTGCGTAGTACGTGGTGGAGCTAAAGTTTTTATTTTTAAATAATTTTCAACTGGTATAATAAACGTGATATGAAGTTTAAGCGACCAATCGATGCGATCAATGGAAAGATCGAGGAGCTCAATAAAGTGCAGTTTTTAGCTGTTATTGAGCGAACTTCCTGAAATTCAGAAACACTCGTGTTGAATGAAGTATTAAAGACCGGATGGTCAGACAGACAGACAAACAACAAACAAACAGCCAGACAGACAGACAGATAGACAGACAAACAAATAAATAAAATATACACAGACAAATATGGTCAAACACAGGCATCCCTGTTTACTCAGTACACTTTTGATTTATATTGATTATACTTTACTAAAAGTAAAAAATTATGTGATAACCAAATATAAATCAAAAGTATACAGAGTAAATAGGGTACGCCTGTGTTTGACCATATTTGTTTGTGTTTATTTTATTTATTTGTTTCTGTCTCTCTGTCGTTTGTCTGTCTGTTTGACCATCTGTTTATCTGTATGTTTATCTGTCTGTCTGTCTGTCTGTCTGTTTGTCTGTTTTTCTGTCTGTTTGTCTGTCTGTCTGTCTGCCTGTCTGTCTGTTTGTCTATCCGTGTGTCTGCCTGTCTAATATACACAGACACATTCACAGACAAAAAACAGACACAGACAAATACTGTGAAGCACAGGCGCACCCTCTCTACTCATTACACTTTTGATTACTGATTTGATTACACACTTGTTTGTGTGTGTGTGTCTGTCTGTCTAAGTGTGTCTGTGTGTGTGTGTGTGTCTGTGTGTGTGTCTGTGTGTGTGTCTGTGTTTGTGTCTGTGTCTGTGTCTGTGTCTGTGTCTGTGTCTGTGTGTGCCTGTTTGTGTCTGTGTCTGCGTGTCGGTGTCTGTTTATGTCTGTGTGTCTGTTTTTGTCTATAACATTCATGGGCGCCCCACTACAGTTTCGAATTTTAATTCCGGACTTTAATACTTCATTTAATATGAGTTTTCGAAATTTTAGGAAGTTCGCTCAGTAACAGCTTAAAACTGCAATTGATTGAGCTCCTCGGTCTCTCCATTGGCCGCATCGATTGGTCGCTTAAACTGGCAGGCACAGGCACAGACACGGATACAATATTAGGACCCATTTCCGAACGAATCCAATGCAAGTTAGAGTCGCTCAAAAAGTACGAAATCAGTTTGACTGCTTTTTAAATATAAGAAATTATAACGCGCAGCTAAAATATTATTTGTGGTGTTTGGGAACGCGAACGCATGAGCAATAGCTTGTGCTCATAGCTAGCATAGCCCTGATCTAGAAATCAACAGTCAATGAGTAGTTTGATTTTAAAAACAAAGTTTCGCCATTTTTTATCTGCGCGAAAGAATGTTTAGAAATGAAACTCAATTGGATGATGGGTCTCTTTGATAAAACTAAACAACGTAACTATTTGTTATTCATGCTTTTCAGTGCTTGAGAAAATGAAGGCTCAAAGTGAACTGTTATCTTATTATCTTCTGAATAGGGAACATCCGTTTATTATGTCAGTATTGGTTAGGGGGGTGGAGGGCAAAAAATACCTGACGAACTCTGACTGTACAGTATGGGGGGGTGGTAGGCCAGCGTCCTGACGTCAGCTTTGGGGAACTCAGTAGGCTTAAATTAACTTTTATTATTATTATTATTAATTATTAATTTTGGAATTTCTGCGGCAATTCCTAATTTTTTCGAGTATTAAGAATTACTTACCCTGGGAACATTGTACCGATAGACACTCCGATGCTGCTGAAACCATTTGATCCCAGCTCGAAGTATGCGGCACTGCCGTTCGATTACTACTGCCCCTCCTTACGAAAGAGTGGGAAGTTAGATCACATGGCCTGCAAGACGTGCGGCGCATACTTTGCCACGCAGGTCACCCGTTAAAATCACCACTGTGC
Source organism: Hypsibius dujardini (assembly GCA_001579985.1). NCBI lineage: Eukaryota > Metazoa > Tardigrada > Eutardigrada > Parachela > Hypsibiidae > Hypsibius > Hypsibius dujardini. The sequence goes on from LRSR01007504.1 coordinate 20,467, forward strand.
GCCGGATGACCAGGAGAAAGACTACGAAGACATGACCGATGATGACGAAGTCGCTGCTCACGTACTAGCGTCGCCCGAGGATATCCCTATCATTCATATTTGACGGACTGGCTACGTAGTGACCTGGTGGTGGACAGGCCCGATTTGGAGTGATAAAGAAACATTTCACGTTTTTTTCTGTAAGGGTTCATTCAAATATTACGTAATCAAAGGAGGGTAGGTGGGTGGTCTGGACCATTGATTACTCACCAGTAAAATAGGTCCCACCCTCCAGTATAATTTTGATTATCTGGGTAGGTGGGTGGTCGAAAAAGGCCATTTTTTGATTACGCAATATGTGATTGGCCTCTAGTGGAAGGGGTTTTTGGTTTGTGCGGTCAGAAACAGAAGATCTACGGGGTGTTAAAAAAATTCTGACGAACTCTGACGTTTGGGGAGGGGTTGTCGGGTCGCCTAATAAAAATTATTGACGTAATAAACGGATGATCCCTTATCCTTTTTTGGACATACAACTAAGCTAATAGTAATCTATTGCGGCTTGCTGAAATGCATGATGTTAAATACATAGTTTTAAGCCGTAGCGCCAAAGTTGACACACAAATTGCGACACAGCCTAAACTGCCATTTACACCTCGCAATGCTACGTGATGTGAGGCCTGCGCCTATGGCGTAGTGGCCGAGTCTGCTGCCTATGAAGCAGGCGGCGCGGGTTCGATCCTCCATTGTGTCGCGCTTTATTTTTTTTCTGTGCTCGCACTACTAGCTCTTCTGATTTGCCTCTACTGGGGTTCTGATTTGCCTTTACTTGAACCTGTAAGATTTGGCTCCTACTGTTGCCCTGACTGGTTCTGTCGTACTTAATTGCATACGATGTTTCACACTTCAGTGATACCTTTCTAGCATTAGTATGATCTGCACCTACTGACTTGTCTTGTGTTGTATCTCGGATTACTAGCCTGGTTCTGTGTTGTATCTTGGTTGTGGCTGGCGGCCAGATCGTACTATTATCAAACAGACTTTGTTTATCCCGCAAGGGTTTGTCTGCTTTAGTTGAACAATACAATACAATACAATGTTACCTGGTGCTATGTTATGCTATGTGGTGCTACGTGATGCTACGTTGTGCTATGTGTTCCTGCGTGGTGCTACATGGTGCTACGTTATGCTATGTGGTTCTAGGTTATGCTATGTTGTGTTGCACGGTGCTACGTTATGCTACGTTATGCTACGTGGTGCTACGTGGTGCTACGTTATGCTATGTTGTGCTACGTTATGCTACATGGTGCTTTGTGGTGCTACGTTATGCTATGTGGTGCTACGTGATGCTACGTTGTGCTATGTGGTGCTACGTGATGATGCTACGTGGTGCTACGTGGTGCTACGTTATGCTGTGTGGTGCTATGTGGTGCTACGTGATGCTACGAGATGCTACGGCAAGCTACGTGTAGCTACGTGGTTTAACCTGAATCTCGCCCTGAATCTTTTAAGTGGTGTACAAAGTCGCCCGTACCTATCTCTCTATAAATCATAACACATATAAACTCACCACGCCTGATTCCGGTTCCTTCCTATTTGTATCTCCAATGATTACTGCCTGGGTCGCTGAGAAGAGAGTTCTAGGAATACTTACCGCCCGTGCGCTTCTCTCATCTTGAAACCGCACAGTCAGTGCCTTCTTTCCTGACAATACACCCGGAATTGATTTAAGCTTTGTGAAATCAATTTTGGGAATTTCAGTTTCCTCCAACGCTTTCAGGTAACGATCCTCCTTAAGCGCTAGGAAATTTTTTTCAGGCAAGAACTTCACGAACTCGCTATGCTATATGTACCCTGTTGAATAGTAATGAGAAAAATTTCTTAAGCATAATTATAGTTTAGGACTGGTCAAACTCCTTGCCATGAAAAGATACTAGGAAGTTGATCAAATTGTGAACATGAAAAAAGTCTAAAAAACAGGAAGGGATCCGGATGATGCGGCGCAACAGACATTGCTTATTGTTTGTTAACAAGAGAAGATAATCTATACAAAGAGAACAACAACAAGTTGTGAGGAAAATGAGAAAATGTGGTATAGACTGACGAGAGCAGCACTGCATTTTGTGTTGGAAGAAGATGTCGTGATGCCGTGCCGGTGGGCTAAAAATAGCCAGACTAAGATTCCTCTCGTAGTACGTTTTACATACTCAGTAATCGTTTCCGCCTTTTTATCCCTATTGCGTATAGTTAAACCACCCCTAGACTTTGCCGAACCCCCCCCCCCAACGAATCTAGTAATAACCTTTTTTTTAAATAACATTATTAACCAGCACATAATGGGCAAATTAATTGAATCAAAGTCAATGCAATAAAAAAATTTATAATCAATACTATTTGTATAATTAATTGCATTATTAATTATTATTTATAATAGTACCCTCGTTTAAAAATGAGAGTAGCCCTACCCTAGCAACACCGTGCTGCCTAACTACACCATGCTACATTGGCCATAACAGCCACACGAGCTTCATCGGCCACACCGGCCACACCAGCCACACTGGCTACACCGGCCACATCAGCCACACCGGCTACACCGGCCACATCAGCCACACGGGCCACACCGGCCACATCAGCCACACGGGCCACACCGGCCACATCAGCCACACGGGCCACACCGGCCACACCAGCCACATCAGCCACACCGGCCACACTAGCCACACTAGCCACACCGGCCACACTGGCCACACTAGCCACACCGGCCACACTGGCCACACCAGCCACACTAGCCACACTGGCCACACCAGCCACACCAGCCACACTAGCCACACTAGCCACACTAGCCACACCAGCCACACCGGCCACACCGGCCACACCAGCGACACTAGCCACATTACTCACACATTATCCACAATATTCCTGTAGTTCTTTCCGGTTAGAGGTATAAGCCACATAGAAATAGCCAAACGCGATATATTCACTCCGATCGACTATGCGTCATCCAATTTGATTGCCGACAACACAGACGGACCTTTTTCGTTTCTGATGAACTTTTGATGGACTCATGTTTTATAAGCTAACGCGAAAAAGCTGGTTCTGTACGCCCCCATCCAATTTTCGCGGAGTCATAACTTGGGGGTTTATAGAATTGTAATCCGTGACTTTCGTAGAAGATTCCAGTAAGAGGTAAATCACTAATCGTTGCGAAAAATAAAAGGAGTATACTAAAACGAACTTTTTGCTCGAGCAATCCCGTGCTCTGCAATGTTGGCGTTGTTCAAGTAACATTTTTTATGCGTGACAAAACAAACTTGGTGTGCAGAAATGACCTCAGCCATACTCATAGATTCGACTTTGTCATGACATGTCTGCCAGTACGGTATAGTACGTAAACGCTTGTATCGACAGTCAACACCGGCATCATCCCTAATTCGCCTAAGGGAGATTGCAACTAACGTTCATCTGTTCGAAGGTCTCTACTTAGCCGATAATAAGACGTCTCGCATAAATAGTTCAGGGGCTCGTTCAGGGTCCTTGCAAATCGAAACCAGAGGCCCTCACGATAGGGCCACGGGGTAGTGGTAAGGGGCGAAATGCAGATTTTTCAAACTTAAACCCAAACATCGGCCTAACCAGAAATAATTCTTCATCTTTTGATTATGTCTGGGCGTTGAATTTCTGTGCGAGAAAGCGAATTTAATATTTAATAGGCCAGTGCAAGAGCACCACTTGTTGTTGGGTGCAGAGTTATCCCATTTTTTCATCGGGTTTCCATTAGTCCCATTCTTTTCCTATTTTCCCATTCTTTCTATTGGGATATCGGAATGGGACTAGCCTGGAAATGAATGAGAATGGTAAAAATTTAAATGTGTCATATAAAGTGAGTTTTTGGCATGTTCAGATGGAGGGATTGAATGTTTCGCCGATGATACAGCCCTGTACTGTTCTGCTAAGACACCAAGTGAGGCAGTGGGAAAGTTAAATCGACTTCTGGCGAGAGCGGCGGACTGGTTCCGGGAACGCCATCTGGTGCTGAAAGTAAAAAAATGTGTGGCAATAGTGATCAGTACGAGCCCAAAATTGGGGGGCTCGTACTGATTTGTTCGGTTATTTGGGGGTGACTATCGACAGACATCTAACGTGGGAGAAATAGTTTTCTAACGTGAAGAGGAAGATGGCGGCAGGCATCCACCTCATCAATCGCGTGAAGGACGGCTTGCCGATTGGAGAGCCATTAAGTCTTTTGAATGCTTTCGTGGATCCGCACCTGAGTTTGTGTGTACCAGTGTAGATGGTGGCGTCGGATACCCTTCGGAAAACACTGTAGGTGGCGCAGAATTATGCTGTCAGAACGGTAACGGATTACCGTTTCAAAGACAGAATCGGAAGAATTAGTCTGTGAAAAACCTGGAAAATTGAATAACTGAAGACAAAAATGTAGGCATGATAAACAACGTGATACAGCTAGTCGGATGGTCACCGCAATATCAAACTCGGCGATGAGGCCTGTCGGTCGGGTGCGTACTGCCACCGATTTAGTTACCGCGCACATGAGCACTCTGTGCAAAACTCCACCAGGTTGGAAGCCAAAGACAGAGTGTGCCATGAGCAAACGGATTGGACTGTCGGACAAAGAGAGTAATACCCAGACGAATCATACACAGTAAGAACATACAATCAACGGGACGGCGAGGTGGACGACGGGATAAATTTACAGCTGGACGAACGGAGAGTGGTAAGCGCGCCGGTCAGACAGAAAGACGGAACATACAGACAGATCAGACCGGAGGGATGTTCAACATAGACGAGGAATTTACGTTAGCCTACGGGCCCCTAGGGGCCCCCAAGGGCACCCCGGGGCGGGGACGGGGCGGGGAGGGTGGCGAAATTTCCCCCATTAAAACTCAGTGCCGGTAGAAATTCCGTACTTAGCCGCCGTAGCATTTTGCTTCGTATGACCGAGATCCTTCAATAGCTAAACTTTCCGGACAAGAATTAGCACCTTTGCCAGCGTTTTACTTCAACGATCGGTGCCATTGTAACAAAATTTAGAACGTACAAAAACTAACACATGCAGCTCAATGCGCAGATAAACACGGCAGTGACTTGCAGGAAAAATTAAAAGTGAGAAACAAGAGCGAATTCGTCGAAAATTTTCAAGGAAAAATGTCGAATTCAATATAGAGGAGGTGCGTCTTACATGGTTGACCGCGAAATTTGTTCAACATACCATATAAAGGGAATATTTACATTAAGTTTCGCCCCCCTATGTTATATGTATAGGACGAAATCGGTGCAGAAGGAAAGTTCAATATAGACGAGGTATTTCATATAAACGAGGTTTACATTACACAAGTTTTACTGTACAAATATAAAAGCGCAAAGGATAAACAGCCGAGGCGACGAAAGTCCAGGGAGTCGGAAGGCTAGATGAACAGCCGGATGTTCACCAGTCAGGGTTTGACCATATATGCTGCCCTACTGACCGTCTACATGGTCCGGTGTTTTTCTCACTCTGACCTACACCCGGTTACTGTCCAGCTATCATTCTTTCGTTCTTTCGCAACCGGTTCGGCCAACCCGAGTGACGGTTCGTCAGCTCTTGTCCGTCTCTCCGCTAATTCACCTAAATCCTGGCTGACCATCTGCCCAGCTGTTCGTGACTTTTGAGGAGTCCGTCTGACAGTCTGGCTGTCCGCCTATCATGATAAGATGTGTCTCTTGGGCAATCCGGCTGTCCGTCCAGTGGCTATCTGAAGGCGCATTTTCTCACCCGGACCGACAGGTTTCCGGATATCATTTGCACCATGCTGCTTTTCATGCTTGAAACTATATGTCAATTAAGCTAAATACTTAGTCTTGCATCGTTTTCAAAACCTCCAAATATTAATGGCTGTAAATATGTTTAAATACTGCTGTTGCAATAATATTAGATCATAGCAGTAAAATCTGTGTCGTATCTTTGATAATGTCGAAATAGTTCTGCTCGCGTTTTGCGCTCACCCTCAAATGACATTACTACTGCCATAAAAATTGAATACACCCGTGGAGGAAAATTTACTATAACGTTTTATAATTAAAAAACGGAAATTTTTGCGCACTCGCCCTGAAGTTATAAAGTCTATGTTATTCATAATTGTGCAAATACCTTCTCCATTTTAAGTTTAAGCTCAGACAATTGTTTTGTGAAAAGATAACTGATGTCTTAAGTTGAGGTATTTCTTACTAGTACTGACAAAGAAAACATTTTTTAGTTTATTGAGAGCCAGTCCCTAAAGCTTACAGACGTTCATCTTCGGCAACGCTCAAGCTTGATATACACTATAGTCATTGTAGGTAGGGCGCCCTAGACTACACACTGGCCAATCATATGCGAACACTATGTGATTACCCCGCCCATGACTGTGACAGACACACACACAACCGGGTGTTTCGAAAACGTGGCATTGCCAATGGCAATGGCAATGGCAGTGGCAATGGCAGTGGCAATGGCAGTGGCAATGGCAGTGGCAATGGCAGTACAAAATGGCAATGGCAATGGCAATGGCAGTACAAAATGGCAATGGCAGTGACACTTCAGTATTGCGAAACTTGACGTGGTGATCGACTTAGTGGCAGTGACTTAGAAATTGACTACTACTGGACACTGGTCAGTCACAAATCATCACAAGAATGCTTGATTAACATCTGTGAAAAAAGTTACGCGCAAATCGACAACAGTAATTTCCTCAAAAGAAAAATATTTGATACACTGCACGTAGTGGACACTGAACAGTGAGTTAAAAAGACCGAAAAAAATATATGAATATATGAGACCAGAAGGTTATTAATTGTGGGTAGGGCGGGAACTCAATTCGTTCAGGATAATCCGACAAAAGTGACGTTTTCTGAAACAAACTGACAAGGGAACAATCACCAGTGCAACTCTCAGATCATGACCAAACTTTTTTCTTGAATACCATGTCCCCTAACATAATTTTACAAAATATGACTCGCGGCAAAGAGTTTCCCGTTCAACGGGGAGAAATTCGGGAAGATCTCAACTGGCGCACGTACATTGCCATAGCATGAACGCTTGATTGAATGAGCGCTTGATTGACGGCACGTACAAAAACATGTGCTGTGCTGTGCCCGTGTGCTGTGCTGGTTGTGTACTCAAGTACAATGCAGTGCAGTACTAATACAGTATTTTTTGGCCAATTTTTTCTAACAAAATTGTACAAAAAACAAAACAATTTTTTTAAGTAGCTAAAGCCAGATTTTAATATAAGAAATATAAATAAGAATATAGTGTTTTGCTTAATTGTTTCCAAAAAGAGCATTAATATTTCTTATATTAAAATCTGGCTTTAGCTACTGAAAAAAATTATTTTGTTTTTTGTACAATTTTGTTAGAAAAAATTGGCCAAAAAATACTGTATTAGTACTGCACTGCATTGTACTTGAGTACACAACCAGGACAGCACACGCGCACAGCACAGCACATGTTTTTGTACGTGCCATCAATCAAACGCTCATTCAATCATTCAATCAAGCGCTCATGGTATGGCAATGTACCTGCGCCAATTGAGATCTTCCCGAATTTCTCCCCGTTGAACGGGAAACTCTTTGCCGCGAGTCATATTTTGTAAAATTATATTAGGGGACATGGTATTCAAGAAAAAAGTTTGGTCACGATCTGAGAGTTGCACTGGTGATTGTTCCCTTGTGAGTTAGAACATGGCGATAAACAGTGGTGAAAAGAATTCGTCGGTAGGTAAAAATAATGATGGAATACAAGATCGGAATAACACACTTACAATTAGCGCCAAAGGGAGCGTAGTGCAGCAATGTGGCCCGGCTTGACCTTCGGAACTGTGTTCGAGGAAACCGAAAAAACCGTCTCGGTAAATTTCGGCAATTCGCACTTCTGCAAATATTTATTGACATAGTCCCTCGTGATGTGAAGGTAAACGCTGCTGACACTGGAAGTCTCCACTCCATTCTTCAAGAAAAATCGGGGCAGGCGTGTCACTAGCACGGCGTCGAACGGGATGCGCGGCACGACGCCCTCCTTGCGAAAATAGTCGCGGCACTGTATGCATTTTTCTAACTTGACCAAACAATCCTCCAAAAACCAGAACTCGAACTCTCCTTGCATGGGCGAAGGTTTCGTGACGTCAGGCCGAATGTTGAATAGGGTCAGGTCCGCGTATTTATTTGGGATCTATAAATTAATATTTTTGAACTGTTGTTTAATACTGCTAGGTACATGTATACTGCTAGGTACATATATACTGCTATTGGTACAATAGTTGTGGTCCCATTCAAAGTCATTTTCAATTTGATCCTCATGCTGATTATCCTTTGATGTAAAGGTTGGCTCAAATCTTCAGTCAGCATATACATTATTACTATTAAAATAAAATAATACACTCATTAACTCGTTATAAGTATGATTTTTGAAGATGGTTTATTTTCAAAACTGTTTTTTTAATGCCACGATTTTCACTTCAATCCCTTCCAAATTCAATTTGAAATTGATTAATATCAGCAGAATTTTTGAAACAGAAGAGCGGAGTTATACGTCATTCAGCTTATGCCAACAGATTCCAATTTGGAATTTAAGTGAAACGATGCCGAGCGTCATGAAAATAGACTTATTCTAACAATAAAGTTTGCGGTCAAAGTTTTACGGTCAAATGAGAACTAATCAATTTTCTCTCTCCTGATCCTTAATTTATTTACTAATGATATAATTTTCTAGTAGCATATATACTAATGAATGTTTATAAATTAGCCATGCCATTAGTCCACGTCTCACCTCGCAGGTGGGCTTTTTCGATTTCAAGGGACTGGGTCCCGGAGTAGTAGTTTTTTCCAGGGGACGCTTCGAAGTGCTTACAGTTGCGGACTGCGATTGGGACGGCAGTGGCTTTAGCAGAGTCGTTACTGGAGCCATGCGGCTAGTAGGGCCTTTTCGCAAGCTGGTAGACCCAATTGACTTTTTTCCGGCGTTACTTGGCAAGGTAACTCTGACAAGTTCACTGAGGCCTCCGGGTGGTCCAGTACGTTTATAAACCTTGTTTTACCAGTCGACAAAGCCCCTCACCATATCCTCCTTCATGGCCACTGCAATAATCTCCGGACAAATTTTATGTAGGGCGTAGTAAGGGCAATGCTGGCCACAACTAATTCTGCCGGGAGTAGAGAAGAGCTTGACGATGTAGTTGGCACCAATTTTGTTGTTGTTGTGCTGCATAACAGCGAATGATTTTCCGCCGGACCGGGTGACAGGACTTATGCCATCTCCCACAGTCAAAATCTTGTCCTTCGCAATCGCGAAATAGGCAGCAATGGTTTCGACGTCCACTCCTTCAATTTTGGAGAGAATTTTGCCAGTATCATCGCTGAAATATAACACAGAAAGTTAGTATTTTCAGTTTAATTCTGAATTATTTTATCCACTTTAGTTTTTATGTTAATCTTCAGTAAATAAAATGTTCAGTTTGACTTTTATAAAACTACCAGAAACATTTTTAGTAAATAAAAGTTTGGCCAACTAACAATTTCAATCTGGTTTTAGTTAAGGATTTTATTTTATTTTCCATATTCCTATTTAATACTGATACCGGTATTCAGTTTCACAACTTATGAGAAATTTAATATGATGATCTGCTCTTACTAAATTAATCACCACAACTAATGTATTTTTTTGGAGTATTTATGCTTGAACTACCTTCGCATACGCATCACCGCAACTTGATCGTCAGGGACGTCGTTGGACTCGTCGATCCAGACATACAATTCGGTGTGAATGCGATCCAGCATTTCTTCTCGTTTTTTTTCCGATTTCGCCATGTATGCGAGCTCGTCAGGTTTCAGATAGCGGTACGATGGAGTAAGCCGGTACTTTCCTTGACCAAGTACAGCACGACGAGCTTCTCTTGCCTGATCTTTCATAAAGTTTTCCACATGTTGTTCAAATTCGGACTGGGACATATTTTTTTTGGCACTGAGCTTCAGCGACGCATTTGCGCTTTCGCTGCAGTTTTGGTCGTAGGCTGCCACGCTCGATCTTGCCATTTTACGCAGTTCAACCTAATGGATGAAAATAAGAGATCTTGGAAAGGTTTTTGGATCTTTGGAAAAAGTTTCCCTGTGCGAGCAAAGCTAGTACATGTGATTATGACTTAAAAACGGACAAGACTTTTCATACTCACACTATAGTTTTCCTTCAATAGTTGTAGTTTGTTGGCGCGAAAGTAGTCTGCGAAGGCACGTCCACCGTCGCCATAATCGAGCCAAGAGTCCAGGAGGGTCTCCGCCAACTCGTCGAACTCATCTTCAGTCAGGTCAATGAGAGCCTCCGTCCGGGTACTGTTTTCGCGCTTGCCCATTACCGCATCGAGGATTTCGCTCTTCTTGCCGTCCAGACGAAACTCCTTGATCTTGGCCAGAATGTTGTCCACCAAATGGAGCTGACAAAGAATGTTTCTTGAGGTGAAGAAGACCTCCAAGAAAGAGCGGTAGAGATTCTGAAAGACAATAAAGTATTTAACGCGGGAGATCTGGACATCGGCTGGCCGCCCGGGTATTTTTTCCGGGCGAGCTGTTAGGACCCTGCACAAGCCTCTGTGTAACAGTGTACAAGTAGTAATTGTTCTCTAAAAGTGCCAGTGGTTACGGTTCGTTACCTTATCTCCGTCGGTACCGATGAGCTTGACTTTCCGAAGGTTGGGATTAGCCCATAGCAGCATTGCAGCAATCTCCCGGTAAGTATCAGCCTCCTTGTTAGTGTGGATGAATGCTGCACCCAAGAACACAGGATGTACTCCATCCCGCGTCGTGCGTAAAAGGAGATGTCGTCCCACAACAAGGGTGACGAGGTGGCCCTTCACCATGTCAAACGTCGTATCGATCGACATAACGCATCCCTTCTCTGCAGCACAAAATCTCTCCAAGTCGTTCAGGCTGGTGTTCGTTGCAAACATGACGATATGATCAGGAGCGATTACCACCTTCCGAACAAAACAAGCATCGGTACCCTTTTCTGCATGGCAGCGTGCCGAGATACGTTCGATTTCCTAGCGGTTCGCCGTAAAACGAGCTCGATAACGCACATCTTTGATGCTGCCGTCTGAAGGAACTTGAGCGGTGGAGAAGATGCCCGATAGTCCTCCGGTCTTTTCGAGCACTTCATCCCGAACTTCTTTATTACTTTTTCCTAAATGCAGAAACTGTTTTCGCACCGTTTGCGGTTACATTTAGATGTAACAGCCTGTGCAATTACCTCTAGCAATGAGCTGTTTCGTCGCCGATTGTGTTGAAGGATACGCACGCTTGTATGGGCTGGCAGAAGTAGTCTTGTTCCCTTGAGAGGGAACACGAAAATCCTGTTCTTCGTCGCGTTCAAAGGAGTACTGTAGAAGAGCGAGTCCCAGTTCAGGCACGGACATGATTGTGCGACAGTAAGCAGGGCACGCTTGGTTTTTGAACTTTTGCCTGATGACTTGAGTCTCGCCCAGCAATGACTGCAATAATGACAAAAGAACATGAATTAAAATATGATAAGTCGCAAGCGTTCCTTCAGTCCAAAGATTACCATTTAGTTTTATTTTGTTTCGGCTACGGCAAAAAGTTTGTAAACACTTTTACACATGTACACATTCATTACGTGTTTGTACATATATACGTAGTGGTACTAATATAAAGATACATACATCCACTCAGGGAACACACATAAATGACGTAAAACTTGGATATTAGGAAGACGCTCCCTCCTCCACTGTCAAGGTTCCTCATTTTTAGCCGCACTGTTTTGAATTTTTTGATATCAGATTCGATCAGCCTCCCTCTGCACTCAAACATTTTGGTTAATTAATCAATTAATAAAAAGGCAATGAACAATGTCTGTTAAATCGAGCCACTAGAGTAGCAATTACAGGACCGAACTTGGATAATGTTCATAACTTTAAATACCTTAATTATATAAATTATACATAATCACTGTAGTCTCGATAATTTGGTACTAATTTTTAGACCCACCCGTGCATTAAGATTGCACACACTGCTTCACTGCAGTCATAATATACGATGGTTCTAAAACGCAGCACCAAGTGATTGAGACAGTGCAGTAACTGATAAAAAGTATACCTTCTCGGCGCCGCGTAAAGCGGTCCATGATCCGTTATTATCCGCCAGAATGTCTTTGTCGTTGAAGAGTTTCTTCAAGTTGATGATGAAACAGACGTTCCTTTTTACGGCAATCGGTACTTTCTCCAGGATGTTAGGATTTTCGGGAACCTCTTCCTTAAGCTGTTCGTCGATGAGGCTCAGCATTGCTTCGTTAGTGAGGCGTTTCCTTTCTCCAACCAGAACAGAGCGGTAGCCATCCACAATTCCAGCTGAAAGTTCCGTGTTCGCCAGAACATCATCGCCCGCGTCGTCATTCTCTTCCAAGCAGATGCAATCACCGTTTTCGCTCTGTTCTTCCCCTCCCGAGCTGAGATCACTAAAAAAATAATGCATACATGAAGAATTTGGGGGGGGGGTACGTGACGGTTTTGGTCTCAAGACGCACGGTGACACAGCCATTGGAAAAAAAGGAGATGGGAAGTTGCATAAACCAACAATGGTCCCATATCACACGTACATTTCCACGGACATTTCCTTTTCTTTGCCTAGTTGGTCCACTCCCTTCTCTGCTGAAGAATGAGCACTGCAAACACAGAATAAATATGCAGTATGTCTGTCTGTTTGTCTTTCTCTCTGTCTGCCTGTCTCGCTGTCAGCCTGCCAGCCTGCCTGCCTGCCTGCCTGCCTGCCTGTCTGCCTGTCTGCCTGCTTGCCTCTTTCTGTCTGTTTGATATAGGCAAGCTCATTCTGCATTTTTTATCATTAGCTCATTGTGATTCTATTATGATAATAACCCCGCAACTCATTTAAGTATTAAAGCAGACCATAATATTTTCCCTTTGACGTACCGACTATAATGATCCAAATGCTCGGCATTCCCACTCTTATCCCTCTCGTTCAAAAAGTACTGACGCGCCAACGGATCCATCGATGCCAGAAATTCCGGATCAAGAGATGTGCTGGAACTGAAAACAAAATTGAATGAAAAATCTAACAAACAGTCCATGAATATTTAAACCTACAGATTTTGACTCGCAGTATACGAGTCATCCGGGTAGTCTTCCGGTTCGCTGCTACCACGACTTTCCCCCGATTCCATTGTCCGATACGAATGACAATTCTATGATGCGGAGCCCAAAGCGGAAAGAGTATCCGAAAATATCATAACGATCGAAGACCCAAATTTGCACAACCAAGAACCATGCAAGCAAAATATGCGATGCTCTACTGTACAATCAACGACAAGATGGAGTACACTGGAGGGTTCGGGGTATGGGCAAAAGGGGCGGAGAAGGGGTGGTTGATTGTTCGATTGTTTGAAAACCACTCCGTTCCCCGCCCCTTTTGCCCATTCCCCGGACCCTCCAGTGTACTCAATCTTGTCGTTGATTGTAGGTCTGGTTCAGAATCTCGCCATGCGGTGATCTGGTCTCTCGTTCACTGTAGGTCAGGGAGCCGACTGCCTGTTGATTTCCTACATGCTGAATGTCTATTTTTAGATTTCGCCACAATAAAGGATGAATCATCCATACATTTCCCATGTAGCTAACGCTCTCTGCCTATGCGCCTTCATAAATATCGGGCAAAATTACAATGCAGCCAAGGGCCGCCAATACTAGTCATAGTAGCTGGTAAACCAGCGTTAATGAAGTCTGGTTGGGGGCTGGTCAGTTTTTATTAACAAATCGAATCGCTGACCACTAAAAGTCATTCGATCCCCTTAAGACACTGAGGGAAGGGGACCTTCCTGATTTGTCGATGCATACTGTATTCCTTTTCCGAGCTTAATCACAAAATTTATTACGGTGATTTATGGGTGACCAGCGTCCAGTATTGGGTAATTCCGATCGGAATATACTGCGGAAATATTATTGCCATTGCCATTGCCATTGCCACTTTATACTGCCATTGCCACTGCCATTGCCACTGCCATTGCCATTGCCATTGGCAATGCCACGTTTTCGAAACACCCCACACAACCACACATTTTTGATTTCCAACCACAGCACTGCAACTCAGATGACCTCGTTGCTTTGATCCTCGGTCTGATAAATGGATTATTTCGGAGACACCCGAATTTTTTTAAAGTATTTTAGACGTAAAGTTTTAAATCCCCAATCTGCAAGTGCTGAAACGGCACTGTCCCCCCCCCCCGCGCCTCGGCTCCCTCTAATATGACCGATAAGACCAGTGTTCACCCATTTTGGGATTTCGGCTCCCATCCATTCCCACTCCACTGCCAGGCCGGGCCCACCTATTCCTATCCCATTTTCCAAAAATTGTCCCATTTCCCATTCGGCCTAACCCGAACCTGTTACTGTCGTAGCAAAGACCTCTGTTCATAATCTGCACGGAAAAACACAACCGAAAAATGACCAACTAAAAGCCCCCACTAATCTAAAGTGAATTCTCCCAAATAGTCAAAAATCCAGCTGTTAACTTTCGCGAAATGTCTCATCTCAAAATTACCGTCCCCCGTTTGCTATCAAGGACTATCTGGACACTCTGAGTAGACATTTTGCAGACGGATTACAAAATCAAAAACTCTCGAAAAAGTTGCACCCGTGGCCAAAACCCTTGATGGACGGATTTACAGCAATATGTTTTGTGCATTGAGTTGTGCCAACACAGCGGCCCAAGTTTGCGCCGCACTAATAAATTTGGCCGCATTTATTCTTCACAACCTCACATGTGACTGAGCTTGTACTTTCTCACACGGTGCGACACGTGGTCGCTATTGCGATTTGAGACGGTGTTCTTTCTTCATGGTGATCACTAATTGATTTCCTGATTTTCTCTTTTCGATCAAAAAATCGTAAATCACCATTTTCACCCATTTCCGAAAATTCCCATTCATTGCCATTCCGTTTCGAAGGGCTCCTATCCCGATAAATCCATTCCCATTATCGGAAAAAGGGAAAAATGGGTCCAATGGGAGCCCGATAGAAAAAATGGGTGAACTCTGGATATGACTGCTCGGGAGGTCGGAGGTTCACCACATGCTGCTTGACTTTGTCTTTGAGTGGACTTTGCCCCTAATCGGGTCAGCGGCCTACGTTACTGAACCCCTAACTGGAGCCGCTATGCCACTGTTCAATTCGAATGTGTATTATATAAAAGGGCGGGGTAGATACAGGGCACTATAATGTGGGTTTTATGGCATTCAGAATTCAGATACGAGAACATGTAGAGTTTTGACCGGATAGCTGATACAAATTTAGATACTCAAGTGCTCATTGATTGTTTACTAGTCAGAAATTCAAGTTATTTATTCCATTTTTGCAAAGTGCTAATTTCTGTGGCAAATAATAAAAATTCTAATGAATCAGTTACTCTGCCTGCTTGTCCGTTTGTCTCGTTGTATGTGTATCTACCTGCCTGCGCGTATGTCTGTAAGTCTTTTTTTGTCTGTCTGTTTGCCTGTTTCTCTCCCTCGTCTGCTTGCCTTCCGGTCTGACTGCCTACCTGTCTGTCTTCCATCATGGCAGCCTAATGTTCATGGCTGACGTTCATTTTTGGGAGCATTTCTTAAATTACTTGCAACATCGCAGCCGACTAGGATCTGCAAGTTCTGCTAGCTATAATTTAACCACCGATCAGTCAAGATTCCCAGACAAACCGGACGCGACACAGATACTGAACGGAAAATACTGTTACAATCTAATAAGATTAACAAATGAATGGAAAAAGAAAGAACCGAGATAAGAAATGAGAATGAATTTAAGTGAGCAAAAAAAAATGAAGAGCGCAATCACAAAATTGGCCCGGAAGTCAAAGCATGAAAGCAAACTGATCATTTATCAGCAGGCACAAATGATCCTTAAACTTCAGTAAACAAAAATAATCTTGAACTGTTGCAATAGATCCAAAGCCAGCGAATCCAACGACAAGGTCTTATTCTCCTTGGCATAGTTGAACGGCCATTTCTTTCCATTTACGAGGACGCTGTGGGGATTGCCAGTGCCCAGCACCCGGACCTCGTTTATTTTGGGAACGTCTTTAAAATCGGCCTTCTTCACAATTGATTGCAAAACTCCCCGTTTCATCAAATGGAACTTGACATGTGTGTAGTTGCCTCGTTCCAGCACGTCAAACTGCTCCCCGTCGTCCCAGAAGAGTTCCCCATCGGCTTGATGGTGACGGTCCAGGGTGACGGTCAGGCGGAAGGGGTTCTTTCGAGTGGCCAAGGTGGTGGTTTCCGGTTTCTGAGTCGGCAGAATAGCCCCGCCGCGGATGTGCAGGTTGATCTTGTCTGCCGGAGCGGGAAGCCTCACCCACGGTTCCGATTCAATGTCCAATTCGATCCCGGTGTAGAAATCATACCTTCAAGGAGGAAGAGAAGCAAGTATAGTTAGACAGACAGTCAAATAAGTAGGCGAGTTGATAAACAAATAGCAAAGCAGGCAGGCAAACAGACAGATAGACGGACAGCCAGGCAGACAGACAAGCAAACAGACATACAAGAGAAAATGCAGACGATGCAGATGAGATAAACAGACATGCAATTAGACCGACAGGACGACTAAATTGGCAGGCGTAAATACACAATTCAAACAGACTTGTAGATAAGGCAGATAAGTGTGCGAATCAAACCGGATTGAGTTGAGACATTACTTGCCATTTAGCATCGGGAAAGTAGGCCACAATCTGGGTGACGTTTGCCTCCAACACCGGTGACACCATGAGGCTTTCCCCCACCATAAACTGCCAATCAAGTCGCCAGGTGTTGCGGTCCTTCGGGAACTCAAACAGCAACGGTCGCACCACCGTACTTCCATTCAAGGCAGCCTTAAAGAAAAGCGTGTAGTAGACAGGCAGCAGCGAATATCGCACCAACAAGGCATTTCGTGTTGAATCTATTGTCGCCTCACTGAACGCCGCTGGATCCTGCAAAGAGCGTCCACGAAAATGTCACTTAAACAAATTAAGTTGTCGGCAGACTAAGCCAGACATGTCAAAAGGCAAAATTAGAAACCCCACAGAAATACAAAAATTCAGAGTAAAACCAAGCATTCAAATAGGAAGACAGCCAAACCAACGGAGAGCAGACAGATAGACTAACCTTCCGACACACAGATAAAATAAAAAGGCAGACAGAAGAACAGGCACAAGTAGTAGTCAGTCACGTATACAGACAGTCCGACAACAAAGAGGTGATAGACCTTCCCGTAGATAGGCAAACGAATGCAGACAGGGAGCCAGACAATAGACAGGCAGACAGGTCTAACAACGAAACAAGAATCAGAGAAACAGAGAGGATAAATAGACAACACGTAGAGACTAGAATATTGAGACATCATGCCTAGATGCATACCTGATCGATATTTCCCAAACTGTTGTGGTTCCGGGAAAAGGGATAAAAGGCCCCGACTTGTTGCCACCGTCGGCACAGCTCTTCTGTCGTGTTGCCATTAAATCCACAGATATCCGACCCGACCAGTGGTATCCCATACATATTAAAGTTTAGCATATTGGGAATGCTCCACTGAAGGGCCTCCCAGGTGGAAGGGTAGTCGCCGGACCAGTGACCAGACACGCGCCCCTGTCCCACGAATGTCGAGCGAGAGATTATGAAGGGTCGTCGGTTGGGACGAGCAGTAAGAAGAGCGGAATGGGTGACCATCGCTTCGGAGAGGCCGTAGAGGCTGTGTAAGTTATAGTGAAGGCCCAAGTAATGTTTTGCGGTCATGCAGACGGTATTAGTTTTTAGGGAGGCGCCACGGACGTGGGGAAGATAGGGCGGGTCTTCGAGAGAAGAGGCGGGGCAGCCGTCTTCGCTGCCATCGCCAAAGTTTGACGGCTCGTTCTGTGGGAAAGAGATAGCAGACGAGTGTAGCACAATGGCTGCCAGAACTTTTGGAGTGGGTGGTCTGTTCGTCTTCATGTCTAATGGTACGTTTATCAGTTCTATCTGTCTGTCTGTCTGTCTGTCTGTATGTCTGTCTGTCTGTCTACCTGTTTGCCTGCCTTCCTGCCCGTCTGTCCGTTTCACCTGTCGATATGTCTGACTGTCTGACTGCCTGTCTGGTTAATTACTTGACTGTCTGCATGTTTTTACGTCTGCCTGTACAAGGAAATACTCACCATGTCTATCCACAATCCATCGAATCCCACTTGGCCGTGGAAGTCGACAACCTGCTTGGTCCAGTAAGCCGTGGCGTTGGGGTGCGTGAAATCAGGGAAGACGGTCCGTTCACCGGTCCACACCTTGCCCTCTAAGATTCCACCAGAGGCGTTCTTGAGAAAGCAGTCTAACGCGACTCCGTCATCGTAAGGTGAATAGGTACCGGCGTCCTCCACTGAACTAATTCCCGGGTCAGTGATGATGACGTAGTGCATGCCGCGTTCATGGAGGGAGTGGACGAACCGGGAGATGCCATCGAACTTGTTGGGGTCGAACGTAAAGTCACGCGACTTGTCCATATAGTCTATATCATTCCACTGAAAAAGTCAGGCGAAACGTTAGTGGGGAGAAA
This sequence comes from Hypsibius dujardini, assembly GCA_001579985.1. Lineage (NCBI taxonomy): Eukaryota > Metazoa > Tardigrada > Eutardigrada > Parachela > Hypsibiidae > Hypsibius > Hypsibius dujardini. The sequence goes on from LRSR01007504.1 coordinate 39,033, forward strand.
AGCTTCTGTCTGGGCTCACTTGTTTGTCCAACTGTCTGTCCAACTGTCTGTCTAACTGTCTGTCTGTCTGTCTGTCTGTCGGCCCGCCAAGTTGCATTAAATTAACCTGAACATCGAGTGGGATACCGGCATCTATATTCCGCTGCATCACTTCCTTGGTCCGATTCAACGATCCATACCCGTATTTACACAGATGAAAGCCCAAAGCCCAGTACGGCGGCAACGCAGGAGTTCCGACAAATTGAATATACTGCGCGATGACCTGATTCGGTGATGAACCGAGGAAAAGGGAGAAATCAAGGAGACCTCCAATGGTGCGGTACGTAATGGCCGGTGCCGGGGTCAGGATGACATCCATGGCGTTGGAGTTGAAGAGGAGAACGCCGCTACTGTCACCGTTTTCCTCCACCGACAGGTAGAAGGGGTGGGAGCCGTAGAGTGGGATGTTAACGCCAGGTTGCGAGTCGGTGGCGAAAAAGGTGAAGCTGTAAAAAAAAACCATCAGGCAGTGAATGGGGAAAGTCTTCCAGTTGGTATAGGTCTGACTTTGTGCCTGTCTTTCTGGCCTTGGGTCTGTCTGCCAGTTTGGGTGTACGTCTGGTTGCGTGACTGTCTAGCTGTCTGCATGTCTGTTTGTGTGTCTATTAGGCTAGCTCACTGGCTGCTCGTCTGTCTGAGTGCCTAACTGTCTAGCTGCATCTGGCTGGCTACCTACCTAGCTGTGTGACTATCTGTCCGTCTGTCTCAGTCCACCTCCCTGTGGTCCGTCTGCGTGCCTGTCTCGGTGTCCGTCTAGCCACGTGTCTTTTTGTATATCTGTCTGTCCGGCTGCGTGTCTCTTTGTGTCTATCTGTCTTGCTCACCGGCTGGGTGTCTGTCTCTGTCTGTCCGTCTGTATATCTCCTTGTGAGTCTACCTGCCTGTGCGTGCGTGTCTGTCGGTCTCCCTTTCTCTGCGTATCTCACCGTGTATACTGCGTGGAATGCGACAGTCTATCGCTGTGTTCTCCCAGGCCGTAGATGAAGTTGGACGGCAAGAAAGAGGAAATCTCAATGAACTGGTCGTAAAATGAAAAAGCTCCGGCGGAAGTGTCGAACAACACTAGTCCACTACTCTTTCGCACCACTTGAAGGGCAAACGGATCCTCCTGCAACTTCACTTCATAATTGAGCTTCTCCTTCTGCATTTCCGGGGCATCCGGTAGTTTGGGAAATGGGACTTGGTAGCGTTCTTTCTGACTATCTGTCAGCACGATTCGAACACGATCAGGCGTGTCGAAGGTGATCTTGAGGAGGAGGAGCTCCACGGGAGAGGGGTACACGGAAAAGGCGGTCATGCGACGCTGTATGAGGGCGAAGAGACCATTGGTGGTATTATGGGTGTCGATTACGCGATAGGAAGTGGCACCTGGAGTAGAAAAATCAGTAAAAAGTTCGGCTGGCTCGAACTTCAACCACCCAGTTTTGGGTTAGATTTGGCCGAAACCAAAAACTGGCTTTAATTCTGTCTGGCACGCACAAATCAACCAATCAAGCTACGCGGATCTATTGGATTTCAACAAACACGCACTAGAAAAAATTCCGAAGGAGAACTGTCCATCCAAACAAAAGTATCAAATAAAGAAACGCAGATTCATTACTAATTCAAATTAACTTTCATTCAAAATGACGAAATGCGAAAAAAATGGCAAAACTAAACAACATCCATTTTTCCAAGGGAATCGAATCTACCAATCACCGCATAACTTGTGTTATGTATCACATATCTTCCTGTGGAACGGGCATCTGATACAAATGCAAACACTAATTTAAGCTTTAAAATATTTCTCTAAGATAGAATGCAAAGTAAAAGTACTTCTTAACTCAAGATAAAATAAGAGTGAAACAAGACGTGCATTAAACATAATACAAACATGATATTGACAAGCACGAATAGATGAATCAACGCATGGCCTCCACCGCAAAATCAATCCGACTAAGCATAACAATTCAATCAATCAACCAGCAAATGTCAAAACAAAAACTGAACATGGGAACAAACATTCTCTTCCCCAGAATCCGCTTGTAATCTGTCCACCATCACAGCAACATAAATACGCCAAAAACACTTACCAATGGGATAGAAACACATGGGAACAGCCAGCCGTCCGAATTTGCCATTCCGAGTGGAATTATCAGGAATCAATTTCGGAAAGTCTTCAGCCGTTTTGGCCTTGTCCGGTGGTCGCCAACAGCACCCCCGTGCCTCACAGCCCTCCTGCGACGCGCCATCCGCGGGGTAACAATCAAATCTATCCTCGACCTCCCAACAGGCATCAGCGGTCATCCATTTCCCAGGTGATTTCTTCCAAAAAGTCGGAAAATCGTCATAGGAGGGAATTTGGGGTTCCCCTTCCGCCAATCCCTTCGGCACGGACCACGGCCGCACGGCGCCCTTAAAGATGGCGTGAACGGCTCGGCCGCAATAAGGTCCCAGTAGGAATGTGAAGAGGGTAAAGAGGAAGAGCAGCGCCAGGACCAAGAGGATGTTTTTGCAGGCGCGCTGGGAGAAACGCTGGAGACATTTTCCCTCACGAGGTTCGTCCTGCTTTTCCGAGGGGATGAGCAACTTTTCGTCCGGCAACTGGCATTTAGTGTATCTCATTTTGAAGTCAACAAATTTATGTTAGAACAAGTACGTATTTGATGGACGTTAAGTCATGGCGTCGTGGTGAATTCGAAACTTTTGACGAGAATAATGGTCGTTTTTGTGGTGACGGAATCTACGCCGCAAAAAATAAGTCAGCTGTTTTTGTTTCCACTTCCACATTCCTGTTGGAGCTGGATCTTCCAAATCTCTGCTGAGGACACTTTGGAAATTGTAGTGGGAAGGCCATCGAATTGATGGAAGTGGAAATTGGAGGTGGGATTGTTAAAAGGGGGATGCAAGCAAAAGGTGAAAGGGAAAGTGAAATGACATTCATTTTTCAATCTCCAGCGCTCAACGACGGTCATTTCTTTCATCATCACTTGAACTTTTCTCTTTTTCCCTTTTTGTGCTTTTATTTGTTAAAAGAATAATCATTCCAAAAGTCACGCGGCGCAGATGCGAATCGCTTCCATGACTGTCCTCATTCAGTCAATCAACGCATCGTTAACATGTCCAAGTCGGTCAGGAGTGGGCGTGACTATTTTAGTTTGATTGCTTGATTTACAGGCCGTGCTGTGTGCTCACAAGTCAGACAAAAATGTAGCCTCGCCTCAGTGAGCCGGCCTCATTCACACATCACTTCAGTCATTCCGTTTGTTCATCATGGCGGCCAAAAAAATCGGCATTTTCTGGCCAATAAATGTCATCAGGATACTTTCTCGAGAACGGCAATTTGGACAACCTGCTTGCCCAACCGAATGGAGACTGCTGGGACCGCATCGAGACAGTGTCACATGTGAGAAGCAGACTAGCGCTGAAGGGCAGCAAGAACCTTAAAAAGGAAACCCGGTCAGCATTTATTGATCTATTGTATCGATTGATTGCTTGATTCGTTACTCCTTTTTTTGCAACTTGTGAGTTTTTAATATTTATTATATTGTTTTCATAGGTTTATTGATTGATTTGCTCATTAAATTTCCTTATTATTTCTCCCTAGTACCGGTACTTGAATTTTTAATTATCGATTGTCAACGTGGCAGGTGATTTATTTCTTAAAAGATTAATTGCTGTTTTATTTGACTGACCTCAGGTTCATACCATTTTGTCGCGTTGTAGGATGGAGTGCCTCTTGTGAATGAGTATTGCATGCTGCCAGTACAAATACTTTGCCTTGGATCTCCCTGGTACTAAGTAAATGTGGGATAAAATGAGACAGTAGGACAGTTGTTGTACATAAAGTTGAACCCTCGGCATATGGGACGGTATTTCAACTTTAAGCACTTCAACGGTCGCCACAACTCTAGCTCTTGGGACTTAGCTTTTGTCTTAATAACATCGTTTCAGAACTTTACGAAAGAGATCACAATATAACGAACGATCCAAGAACCTTATGTGTCAACCACGATTTATTTAAAATAGAATGGAAAGGGTTCATTTGGAATGTTAAAGAGTTTTTAAAACAGAATGAATTAAGGTTAGAGATAAGGTAACCTTTTATGCTATTTCAAAAGGGCACGCCGTTTTTCGAACTCATGGTTTATACACATGTACCGGGTACAGCCTCAAAAAGAGACAGGGCAGTTTGAAAATGCCAAGTCTACCGACAAAGTCCTCAAGTCTTCCCCCTCTGGCGCCCATAGAGATTCGGCATGATGACTCCGCTGTTGCTGCCATCGATGGAATCACGCGTCGGATGGGCCATGATTGTGTGAAGGAGCTTTATTTCATTTGACTGAGAAAGCGCGGCCGTGGGTAGGCCATCAGTTCAACGCGGATAATCCACCACGTGTCGGCGTCCATGCGACTCCGGTGGTGCCTTTAAAATACCGTGTATGCTATCGTGAGACAGACAGCTCAAGCAGTTATTTAGGCGGGAAATTGTGTTCCATTCTTTAAACGGAGATACCTTATGAGGATAGTAGCGGCGACCCCGAGGACCACCACACAAACAGCGAGCCCAACAGCTACAGACAGCACCATGTTGCCCTTGGATTGCGAGCTTTCTACCATGCAAAATAGAGTAATAACGTTTAACATGCCGGTTTCGCAGTATGTAGCTCATTAAAAGTCACTTCGTTTTAACTCGACTTGCTGTTTTGGCAATGTATTCAGATGAGGCCATTGACATGTTCGACTTACAGAATGATCACTGATTGAATCACCAATCTATTTTGTAGGACAAGGTTATAAAGAAAGGATCTGTAATGATAAATCTACTTATTCGAAAGTACAGTATTATGTAAAGTCCATTTCTTAGTAATTCATTACTTCGAAAAACCGAGTTTTGAGAATACCTTGTGTAAGTTCATTGTATGGAGCATTAGGAGTTATTAATTCTGCATCTCAAATTACCTTGAATATTGTTATGAAGAAAAAATGAATATAGAAAAATAGAAGCGAACTCCTTTATTATTTTTCATAATAAAATGCGAATTTCTGGAATAGGTTTTTTCTGTAGGCTAGTATTGTAATGAGTAATATGAGTATTTTTATTATTATTATTATTATTATTATTATCATTATTATCATTATTACATTTTGTGAAAGAATATAGGAACCTCAATAATAGGAAAGAATATAAGTCCAACTCAAGTCTCGAGATTTAAAACGAGGACTGTATGTCTTAAGTGTACTCTTTTATTTCAATGGAATTGCCCGAACTAAACGGTGGTCAATGTACTTGCACAACCGTTGCCCAAGTATCCGCACTTGGGCACGTTTGGCGGAGGCCAGTGTCCACCAGGCCAAATTCTTCCAATGTCCGTTGTGTTAATCAGATCTTCCGAATTGGGATCGTACAGTAGACTGGGCTACCCAAAAAGATTAACCGATTTGTTAAATAATAACTGCGGCAGGAAGTTCACGGTAGTTTAGTTAGTTCTAAACAAACTCCAGCAAAGCTTTCTTTTCCTATCACATTAATACTAACCATGTAATCCATTGTCTGTGGATCTAAAATTTCTCCAATCATATCGACGTCCCGTTCGCCGCTCGGGCTGAAGGAGATCTCGCCAGTCGGCAGACGGAATGTCTCATTACGAATTAATGTCCCCATCTCCAGACCGCTTAAAATCCTCCCTGTTTGTGAGTAAGTTTTGTTGAGAATCTACCAAAATATAGACATTGTCACGCGGCAAATGCTTAAAAAGCGTTCTGCAATTTTTTACTGTCAGATTCCTCCTAAATATTTATTCTCAGGCGAAAACGGGGTGAGTCACTTACCATTCCGTAAACTTGATGCATCTCGTACGCAGCGTACAAAAAAGTCGGAACCTGCAATTTGAAAATTTATACCGCTTCACAGAAAGGCGCGCCTATGTTCCGTGACTGGGAGGAGGGGGTTAAAAAGTTGTACCTTTTAGCAGATTTTAATGTAGGAATTAAAATTCGAAGAACAGGTCGGAGAACATTTTAGAAAAGCAAATATTGTCAACTGAGATGTAAACAAATTATATTTATTAGGATGCGCGGGGAGCATTGCCCTTTGCTCCGACCCCACCCCTTCTCTGACCTGGTCTCGTGGGTAGGTCATGTTGTAGTTTCTTCGCGCTGCTGCAACAATCCGGCTTCGCAGTTCCCTTATGGGTGCGTCCAGACCGGTGTAGGGCGAACGGAAACTGATCACAATAGTCGCGCGACTGACGTAACCGCGAAGTGGAATTGGCTGTAACATGCGAAACTCCTATGCATATTGTACATTACAGTAGGCCGCTTTTACCAATTTGATAGGAAATTTTCCAAATATTTCCTATTCTAAATACATGTTCTAATGGTAAATGTTCTAACAACAAATGTCTTAATAATAAATATTCAAAATACTTTGAACAAGCTTGTTCAGTGAAAATATGAAACAACGGAATTTGGCCTTACAGAAATTAAAAAAAATGATTTGCTGAGGTATCACCCTAGGGACGACACAAACAATAAACATTAAACTACCTGTACAAAACCTAACAATGCATCTATGCAACTAATTTCGTCATTTCTGAAAAACGTATTCTAGAGCTTCTGTGTAATAACGGTGTAAGAGGTAGAAACACCCCAATATTAAACTAAAATCTTCAATGCCTAAAAAATCTAAACGAAAGATTAGTCACTAATTCTTAGTTGAAGTAAACTGAAGCAATAATTACCTCAATATGAATTTTAATTATCCAAAATTGCGACTGAAAGTACCATATAACAAGCCTGGAGAGATTATGTCTGAATATCACATTTAAGGTCTTTCAGTGTTAGCAAAAGTTGAAGAAGATTGCCCAAATTGATTGTACATTAGGAAGGATCGTTATTACACTGTCGTCGGTGGGGTCTGTCACTTTCCACCAAGCGTCATCCAAGCGATCCAAACTGCTCCCGAAACGACTAAAGGTCAGCATAAAGAAGACATACTCTCCGTTGGTCATTCCAAGCTCTTCCGCAATTTTCTGTCGAATAAACGTCAAAGGTTCTTGCGGGCTGTCTTTGTCAAGGGTGCAGCAAACTAACTATCATCATACCAACACCAGCAGAAACGACCTTCCAGAGCCAAACAGAAAGACGACTGAAACGCAAATTTTGTTTATTTTGCACTCTTACTGTATATACCGATGCTACTTGACTGCTTCTAAAGGTGATATAAAATCATATGAATCAGGTTCTCATTTCATTTCAAATTGAAATTTATTTTATTGTAAAGGGAATGGAATCGAGTACTTCAAATTGTTTTAATGACAATTCTTTATCGTTCTATCTAATTCTTATATATTAACACAGAAGCATATGTAAGTCGTTATGCTCCTTTCTTGAGAAATTCTTTAGTTTTTATACAATAATTTTTTATAAGTGTTTTAGAAAGTACAATTATACGTTACCGTTGTATTTCAAAACCACGTTCCTTACTTCTGCTTGTTTCGCCGATTGTTTTAAGTGTTTTTTCTATCTCCCCACGGCCTCGGCTTGCATTATATATAATATCGTTATATCGAATGTCCTTTATCGCGGGGTCCAGTCCGTTGAATTGTCCTTCAAAAAGAGCCCTCACGCCTCGGCTCAAATACTCCCCGGCGATGGAGCTCATGTCTACTAAGCCCGCGATGTTGGTCCATTGGTTGGCCGTCAAGAGGGCGTAGATGAACTTCATAATAACTGATCCCGGGTAGACAGAGAGACCGAAGCAGTGTCCGTTGCTTTCGGTCGGGCTCACCGGCACGCTGCCACCGCTATACAAATTCACCCGTCACAGTTGCGGCAAGGCACGTTTAGAGAATCATAACGTAGATGTCCAATACTCACACTTACCTACAACCGAGAAGAACGGATTTGTCTGTAAAGATTAAACGAATCTATAGGTTAGAATGCTGGACACAATGGAGACTGTGATTAAGCTAAGTAAGTCTTTTTTCACAAAAACGATATGTAAAATAACAATTAATTCTTCAATTCCAAATATTAGGGATTTTTTTTGGAGCAATCTCTGGTATGCATAAAGTATGAAACCTCTTGTCGAGGTAATGGAACCGTAACTGACTACGGAACAATTAAATACATGTACATATGAAATCACTAAAGTTTGACTGCCGAGTAAAAAAATCTAATTTAAAGTTCCAGCAATGTCGCTGACGATCCCAAGGATATTATATTTTTCAGCGCAATATATTTTCATAATGCCTGAGTCAGGTTTGTTAATTGTTAAACGATAAATCAAAACTTGCGTTTAATTCTAGTCCAGAAGATTTATTCTTCACACTCTCCATATGGCCTAAACGTCTGTCAAAAAGTGTCTGGTCTTGTTGAAATACGACAAATGCCCCGCTCGCCCGCCCCGCCCCGCAAGTTTTAGTTCGTGCAGCTAGAAAACTTGGAACTCACCTTTAGTGAAGCTGAGAATTCGATTTTGTTCAACTGTGCCTGTTGAGTAATACAGAGTAACAAAAAAGCATTACAATGTTGGCCGGTAATTGCAAAAGGAAAAATTCGCGTCACGTCTTGACCTACATGATGACAAAAAGGCCATGCCATCAGCATCTGCATTTTCGTAAACAAACTGGGCTGCAAAGTTGAGCACATCATCCAGTAGAAAGGGTATCGTCGGTCGATCCGGGTCCATTAGGTAAGTGTGAGTAAAATTGAAGATCCTCCCATACATCTGCTGCAAATGCTCCACGCCCAGATCAATTGCCGGTCCACTGGTCTGAATGGCATCATCATTGGTTGTGTTGGCTTCTGGGACGATGATAGTCGTCGAAGCCAAAGCTATTCGAGGTAGGGAGACTGTATGACCATTTCCCGCCAGGCACAAGCCCAACGTTCCAGAGTAAATGAAAAACAATAGAAAAACCATGCTGTCTGAACGATCTCAACCTAAAATATCAAACAGTTTTGTTTCCGTCGAAATTTGAGATAAAAAATTGTCACTTATGGATGAAACCAATCGGGAAAGAGAGCTATTTATATGCGGTCAGAAATACTTGCTTACACCTAATACGCTTTAGCTATGATGAACCGGAATCATCAACTCTCTTGACGAGCGTAACCGGGTGCTGGAATTTCGAGGGGAACTCCTCCCGATGTTCTTCTCGGCAATTGAGTTCCTCTCAAAATGAAAGAACTGCATGCAGAACTCGTGTAAAATTTCCTTGCATTTCAACAGCTTTCTCTTTCACAAGAAGATGTCAGAATGAGTGCTGTTGCAGTTTCGACTTAAAAAAAACGCCCTTTCCGGCAAATCATGCCCACATCAAAGTGTCGCACAGTTGGATGTCGATCACATTTGGGCAGCTGACTCTGTGGATATGTTTTCAAAATATGAATATACCATGGGGAATGATGCATTGAAAAGGAAGCAGCAGTTTTGCAGATGATTTTGAGAAAACTGACCAGAATATCTGCCGGAGAAGGTCATTGACGTCGATGATGCTTTACAATCGCCCGCGGCGCGACCTCATGTAAGGAGGCATGATCGCGGTCTTAAGGAAAATGGAAGGTAGTGGTAAAGGCTGATCGTGTATTATTGGAGCATTGCGTCTTGAAGGTTACTGCACAATAGGGATGTCGATTACGCAGGCGGTTTGGTTCGGTTCGGTTATTACGCGGTTCAGATGCTTAACCGGTTAGCTTTTCCCGGTTAAATCTCTAAACCGACCCACGCGGTTCGGTAAAGTTCCGAACCGACCCAGGCGGTTCAAACCGGGTTGAATCGCGGTTAACCGGTTACGTAGTTAAATCAGTGAGAAATACACCGTGAGCCGGCTACAGTCAACACGTGGAGCTCTCAATAGCGAGAATTCATTCAGTTTATTTAAGTAAAGCGCGCAATTGCTGCATATTAATGCCTGAAAATGTTAAGGGATACTAGGCGTGCCACCTTTGTGACTAATTGAGTCCATTCCCTGTCCAGACTGAACTTGTTTCTATTTTTACTCGTGAATACGGTTCATAACGGTTCGTAACGGGTAAACGGTTCGGTTTGACGCGGTTCCAAACGCTAACCGGTTTAAACGGTTCGGTTAAATTTAAAAACCGCGTCAGGCCGTTCGGTTCAAACCGCGGTTAAACCGGTTAATCAGCGTAATCGGCATCCATACTGCACAACCAGTAATTCTCTCAAAATCTACTACAGTATTACTGACCGTTGTGCGAGGAGCTCTGCCAAAAGTGACGTGAAAGATTCTTCAGATTGTACCACCCGCTGATATACAATGAGTGTTTCCTTTTTACATCGGCGTCAGACCACTCAAAAACATGAAATTTTACTTCAATGCTCACACTTGAGGGAGGATGACACCGTTCTCATTCATAGTGCCACACATGTAGGCTGTGTTGTGAAATATCGCAAATCCAAAGGAAATCCAGATTATACGAGTAGAGTACGTTACACACTTAAGTGCACCTAATTGTTGCTGGACTGGAGGGAAAGATCTTTTTCTCCTCCTACAATGAACACTAGGACAACTGAATAATTTAAAGAATGCAGGTTCAAGAAGTTTGGTGGATATACGGTATAAACCTTGATTACGCTCGTCGGCATGAAATATGAGATTGTTTGGATACGGTGTCTCAACGAAACACTAGGTGAATGGATTACTCATTGGTCAGAGTATAGACTTTTGAATCAAGAAAAGATTAGCTCAATATAGAATGTTCAGCACTTATTTGACATGCCCCATCCCATAGTATGGATTTGAAAATAATGACGTCGTACGTATTACAGATAAATGTTACTGACTTTCAAAATGTGGATTGAAAATACATGTAATTTAAAATGGAATTCCTCAAATTATTCCGCCTAGCTGAATACAAATTATCGGTTGTCTATTTTAATTGTGCATCGATTGGCAGGAGCGCAGAAAAATAATTGAGTTTTGTGCGGCAGAGTTCTACGTCAATTTTACGCTAATGGGAAGGGACCGCGTGTGCAATTGTCCAGTAACTCTGTCCTGCAGATTTAAACTTGTTTGTGCTACTGTGCGGCAAACAATTTTTGGAGCATGTTTTCACAATATCAGGGGTTAGTAGGGGGTCCCTTATGACAGGGTTGCGGAGCGAGGACAATAGTCCACCTCGGAAGTAAAACACGTGTCGGCTTACGTCATCGTCACACGCACGATCGTCCAAAAATATTTGGTTGACAGCCTCGAATGATTTGTTCGCCGAGTCTCGAATGATTTTCTTTAGATGCAGTTAAAAATAATTAGAATGCGTGCAAACTGTGACTTGAATTGGGCGAGGTCTCAATCGAGCGCTGTAATAACGCTGAAGCTCATCATGAATCATGATGCTCTGTCGACTTGTTCAGGCGTTTGAAGATTGTCTGGCACACCAATTATTGAAGGAGACTGTCATAAGCGCAGGCTCTCAAGCGCAAGAAAAGGCATGGCAAGCCTGTAGGAGGGCTGGCAGACCGTGTCGACCAAACGAACCATAAATCGATTAAGTTCATGACATTTTTCATTTTGTCATTATATTTTTGCACTGCAGTTCAAAGTTGAGAACATTTTCGGAATTGTCCTCAATAAAAATGACAAATTTTTTATCAATTGACGTCTTCGCGACGAAAGATCGGTAAACAAAATTCGTCTACCCCTTTAAAAATTCCAAGTAAAGATTAGTTTTGGGTATTTTGAATGCGCTAAACAATGAAATTTTCAAAATTGACATTTCATGCTTCTCGCGCCCGGTAGATTGTTCAGAGTTTTGTTCAAAAATGAAGCAAGTTTACCCGATACATCATCTTGCGCCAATAAAGACGGCGTTTGTGCGCCCGTTTTCGGCAGCAGTAACTACTAGCACATGATCAATTCGAATTGATGAATAACACTGTATTAAAATAAAGCTTTTTAGCTTAGCATAAACGGAGTTGGCATTTGGACACTGAAAGAAATGTCAGCCATAAGCATAAGATAGGGAAAGGGTTATACAGGGTGATTCACTACCACGTGGACACGCGCGATCGGTTGTCAGAGGAACTGTGCGCAACTGATCATGTCCTTGTGGTTAGCTTAAACGAATGTGATTCAATTTAGGAAAATTTAGCGTTCAAGCAATTAAGAAAAAGCAGTCAGCCACTCCATGCAGCTCTACCCAGAAAAGGTGATTATTTAATTTTTTCTCGGGCGAAAAAAGTATTCTTCTTGGTCACTGTGATTGCTCTTCCTATGCACTTTTTCGTACTTTCCTGAACGTTTGTCGATGGCCTATTAGAAAAGTATCACTTCAGAGCCTAAATTGACCGATTTAGAGAACCAGGCCTGTCGATAACTTGTCCATCCGATATTAGGGAAGGTTTTTCACATGCTTTATCTTAGTATTTTTCAACTCTAGGTTCTCAACTCAGGCAACAAATAGGCTTATTTTATAGATATTTGCACTGAAAAACTAGAAACGGGAACGAACGAAGATGAACCAACATGTTTTTGATCTGAAAGTTTTCAAAATACGTCAAGAACGAACTTTTGGCGCCATTTTTTTCATAAATCGGTCTCCGAACCAATTTGCCTTTCAGAAGGTTCCTTGTGAAGCCTATCTGTTCTGCTATAAGCCGATTTTCGAAGTAGGGTGGCTCACTTTCGTATCATTAAATTCAGTCATGGGCGCAAAATGGCAAAAACTATCAGCCAACTTCGTCCAATTTTTGTAGTCAGTGCCCCTGCCTTACAGAATAAAAATGGAAACATCCCAGTCAGGTATTTAAACGCAAAACAGTTAGGCTTGATATAATCTGAAAAAATTTGACCAAAATAATGAAAACCATATTTTTGGTAATTTTATTAGAGTGTCCATGTGGTAGTGAATCACCCTGTATATACTAAGTGAAAATGCAGGCTTCCCCAGCATAAGTTTACGCCTCACAATTACCGGGTAGGAACTTACATTTTAGAAAACTAAAAAAGCTTAGGTGAGAAAGCTTAGTTCGCGCGCTCGCCTGAAAGTGGGTTACCACTCATTCGAAAGCGGACGCTGTCCTCTCTGCCTATATCAGCCAAATTAAGCGAGAAGACACTTTGTTTACGTTTTCGCCATGTTGAACGAAGAGGCCCGTTCGCTGTTAGTGTCCCAGCTGCGGGCTGGTCGTTCGATCCCAGAAATGGTTTTCAACATCAAGGCAGTATGCGGAAATAATACGATCTACAGTATGGCAAAGGAATTTGCAGCTGGAGTGGAAGAGAAGCCGAAGAAGACGCAGAAACACCCCTGGAAAAAGATCGACCCAAAAATGGCGGCCATCATCATTCGAAAACTCACCATCGGTGCCACCGTCCATACTATCAATGAGCTCGCTGAAACCTTCAAAATATCGTCAACGGCCATCCGGTAGCTAATGAAGAAGAAAGGGATCAAAGTCTACAAGATGCAGAAAAGGAATCACATCCCCAAGACGCAGGAGGAAATTCGAAAAATTTGCTGTAACCGTTTTCGGAAGCGCTACCGGACAGCTGATTTGGACCGCTTCCTTTTCGCGGATGAGTGCTATGTGACTGTCCAGAAGTTCCACCATCATCAGAATAACCGATGCTACGGCAAGTCCTTTGAGCTTATCCTTGACCGGAAGAAGTTCTTGCAGATTCCCAAGACCCCCTTGAGCGCCATGATTTTCGGTGCCGTTCCTCATGACGGCCGCACCCCCTTATCGTTCTCAAGTCAGGATTCCGCTTGAACCGGTTTACCTACAAGGATAAATGCCTAGAAATGGTTCGCCAGAGCCTGCCCTGCAAATCGAATCCGAAGACGGTGATTTTCTATCAAGATAAGGCTCCCTGTCACGCTGTCAGGTCTGTCCAGGAATATCTGAAGCAGATTTTCCCTGTCTTCGTTCCCATTGCTTCCATGCCACCCATTTCGCCGGATCTGAATGTTCTTGACTACTGTATATGGAACATTTTGAAGCAGCGTCTCAACAAGTACGGACTCATCTCAAACTTCAAGAAACTCAAAAAGATATTGCAGAAAGAATTGACCGCCATTCCGCAGGAAGTAATCCGGGACGCTGTTGATTCTTGGTTGTTCCGCGTTAGCAGGGTTGAGAAAGCCGATGGTGGTCATATTGAGTCCAAATGAATATTTTCCCAGTAGAGTACTAATTTATCAATTTTTTAGTGTTTTTGGTGTTTTTTTTACCGAGTGAGTTTTGGGAGTCGATTAAAGTTTTTCCAAAATTTAAATTCCTACCCGGTAGAGAAAAGATGAGCCACTTTGTTCATATTGTCAACCTGACCATAGGGAACTAAACCATGACCAATCAAACGGTCGAAAGAGTGGCCACAAGTCCCTTAGAATAGCCAGCAAAAAGAGAAAGTTGTTTTGAAATTCACGCGTAACTAAGAGAAGAATCCCCCTAAACCGAACATGTATAGTGACATTCTACACCTCTATGAGAGATGAAAATAGTCCGTCCGTGTTGGCGGCAATTAACTTGGTCGTCCCGCAGTCAACCGGAATGAAATACTCCCTTTCGGCGCTTGCAAGTTTTACACTCCCCTCAGGTCAAATAATTTACTTCCAATTGACGTCCAGGCTGTCCAGGACGCGCTATCTTTGGCTTAACAAAAACGACGGACCTGCAGCCATTGTACTGCCGCCCGCGAGGAAGAGCGCCCTCAGGAATGGAAATGAAATAAAGTCGTCGTGATGGATTACGATTCCTCGACAGTTGTAGAAGGACAGCTGGTGCAGCGTATTGAGCTTGACGGACGCGGAAGCGAAGCGATTGAGGGAGGATTTAGCAAAACCCATCAAGCGTAAAACGATCAGACGGTTTGCAACAAGTCCAAAATTTGTCCAACCGGCGAGTTCCCTTGAGGTCTAGATATAATTCCGACTGGCACGTAGTGATCCAATCTTCAGCCGGAAATTTTTGTTTCCACTTCCCCGGCATCCGAGTTGTAGTAGCTGATAATTGGTTTAGTCGGCCCACAATTGTCCGAGTACTCTCTCTCCATAAGGATTCGGCAGTTGGCTGTTTGAAGAGCCGCACAATCGTCGGCGGATATTGCCTCGAACGAAAAGTGTGCCCTCGATTGAGCAGCCGAGCGTTGGAGAGTTTGCTTCAACAGCGGGTTCACATGTACAGTCACTTCCTCCGGTGTGGCGGCAAGTCGTCTGGATGTCAGCATAACTTCTACCAGGGAATTACAGATGTCCGTAATGGAAGGACAGATTCTCGTTTAACCTGGTTGAATAGTTAAGCATTGTTCAAAAGTTTGTCCGATTTCGGTACCGTCTGTTTTTTATAAACATCACTTATATTTACATACTATTTTATACTTTTTTCCAATACACATGCACGTCAGTACCTTGAGCTGAAACTCTTCAGAGTGCAGACTGGGAAATGGGCTCAAAGCATTCGCTGCTCTCCCCGGGTGCTAGCTTGATTGATGTCGCATCGACAAAATCTAAGATTTCTCTTCTAGGAGTTCTTGGCTCAAGCCTGATTTTGCCCAATGATTTTACACGGAGAGGAGTTTAGTTTGAAATCAGGTTGAAACGTCTCTAACATGAGACATTGAATTTTCACAGTTTTGCCCCACTTCGGCGACTCGGAGTCGGAAAGCCCACTTTGACCATTGTTCACAATGTTTATTCATTCCCACAATTTGAGGGATTTGCCCCCCCACCCATAGTTCCCCACCTGTAAGTTTTTCAAAAGTATTTGGTCTCTTAATTAAAACAAATCCTCGAAATCGGGCAGTTTGATTTTTCTCCTCATCTAAACAGGACTCTACGAGTGCACATTACTTTTGTACTTCAAATGTGGCTGCAAATGTGTTGTCGTTCCTATCTGTTGCGCTTGAACATCCTTGGCAGTAGCAGACTCTAGTGCTTCGAAATGCTTCACACTTTCCGTCCGTGAGCTTTTCTTCCCTGCAAGACTGGCTGCATGCTGCATCGTTGTTTTTGCACTGCCCGGGATAGCTCTCACTTATACAAAGCATCTCCGTGCTTTCGCTCGGCGACACGAAAACAATTAACCATATTAACAAGGGGCTCCCCCCACTGTGACCCAAAATCTCTTACTTCTACTGCATTTGCCAAATTCGTAAGAATGTGCTATTGTTCTTTCCGTTGAGAAACGTTTCCTGTTTCCAAAATGTGTATTTTTAAGAAAATCTAAAACTCTTCAGAGATGGTACATAGATGGTAATAAAATTGAGAGGTAGCAGACTGGGCCGCCTCGCGGAGAGACGGCAAGCCTGCTGTAGAATTGGAGATAAAACATTTTCCACCACGCCCCCCCCGACTCCGACAAGGTCGGCAAGCTTTAACGTGTAAAAAGCCAACAAAAACTATCCGTAGGTGGCAGTACGAAGTACTTGCCTGAAAATACATAAGAACTAATACAAAAGCAGACGCCGTATCGCTCAAGGTTATGTCGCCTAGGGGTGTACCCATTCGCCCGCAATTGTTTGTTAAAAATGTATTCCGAACTTGCTCTCTCCGCAACCGAAAACCAAAAAATAAAAATTGCGGGAATGGGTGACAAAATCCAAACTTTCTTCTGAAAACTCAAATCACACTTTGCCCGCACCCAGCACCGGGTTTTTACGCAAGGGCGCATTTGCCCCGTTGCCCTACTCATACCGTAACGTCTCTGGCCGTGACCGCTGGTGTACAGTCGTTTGAGCAGTCAAAATCATTTGCAAATCAATAAAACCCTCCACGCGTTAGTGAGTATAGAAAGTTAGACTTGGTACATTTGGTCCTGAAATTTACGACAACAAAAGGGAAAACTCTGATGCGGAAGAAAATACCATATATTTGTATACTATTCCATCAGAGACGAAAAGGGGCCGTCACTATTGGTGGCAATCAACTTGGATGTCGCACAGTCAACGGGTATGAATACTGTCCCCGCAAGAATTGGACTGTTTCCCATTCCAACAACTTGAAAGACTTCACTTCCGTTTTTTGGGGTCAGTAAATACAGTCGCAGTTGCAGCCAATCTCGAAGCCATTTATATTCCGTATTACAATGGAGGAGATTGAGATGAGCTCGGAGTCCAGATGACGGATCCGAAGAAGTGTCGAAATCTTGTTCGAATGTGATGTGGCGCAGGTAGATCAATGAATCGAATGCGTTCTCCTCGATCGATGCAATGGTACTTCCTTCTTCAAAAGTGAGCATTCTCAGTGAGGGGAATGGAAGAAAGTCATCTCGCTGTATTACGATGCCTTGACACTTGGTAAAACTGAGATGCTGAAGTAGCGTCAGTTTGATGGACGCCGACGCGAAGAGGGAAACTGACAGATTCGGAAATTTTGTGATTCCCAAAGCGACCAGAATATCATCCACAGGATCAAACATTTCCCTGTTGAACCTACGCTTTCCCCATAGTTCCACATACAACGCCCGGCCGGCGCGTAGGCACCCCACTTTCAGCAGGAAATATTTCGTTTCAAGGTCTCCCGCACTGGAGTTGCAATAGGTGAAGAGTGCTGTGTTTGGAGCGCAAGTGTTCAAGTATTTCCCGCTAAGTTTTCCGCAGTAGTCAGTTTTAAGAGCAGCGCATGCTTCGAGTGATATCACCTTACTGGATGGAAAGTATGGCTTCGGTTGAGCAGCTGTTAGGCGTTGGACCTGCTCCAACAAGGGGTTCTCAGTTGAGACGCCCGGCGTTGTTGATGGTTTTCGTCTCGTCACAGCAACTACGACCCATGAAGTAAGAAAAAAAAGTAAATTGATGGACTGGTTTTTTTATTGTTTGTTTGAATGTTTTTTCATGCCGTCAAGGGTCTGGTTTAGGGTTCTTCCCAGTCGGAACCAAAACCCCTCACAGTAGGGCTAGATGGTGAGTAAACAGAGGGGCAAAATACAAGTTTTTCACAGTGTGAACCCAAATTCGGTCTCCTGTTCCTGATCATGTTGAAGCTTTTGTAGGCGTGGATGTCTTGATTTACGGGGAGCTTTAAGATTTTAAAATATTTTAAGAAACGTTTCCATCAAATTGGAACTATTAGTGAGTGTTCTGAACCTACCATTTGCATTCATCAATATGGAGATAACATCGAACCTCAACAAACCTTAAATTTGAACGAAAAACTGATTTTTTTAAATGCTCGGAATGCTCGGAGCGTGGAAACTAGATCCCCAAACCCCTACAAGTTTCGATATGATCAGAGATCACAGGCCGAAATTTGAGTCCAATCTTGAAAAATATGCATTTTGCCCCCTTGCCCACGCCCACCCCCTGGCTCTAGCACAAGGGCTCCTGGATCCAATTTGTAATGACCCTAAACGAGTCCCTACCGGTAATGCAATCCATACCTGATGCGCCGGAGCATCCGTCGCAGTAGCAGACCCTGGTGCTTCTAAATGCACCACATTTTCCGCCGCTTCGCTTGTCTTCCCTGCAAGACTGGCTGCATGCTGGGTCGTCGTCGTCGTCACACTGCCCGGCGTAGCTTTCGCTGATGCAGAGATTGGCTGTGCTCAGGCTTGGCCGAACGAACGCAAACAATAACAGGAGGCTGACGCAAATCGGTAAATTCATGGCCTCCATGTGAAGACTTTTATAAAGATGCAACATTTTCAGATGTAAAAAATGAGCGACTCTAACTCACTTGGATGTGTTTTCCTGCATGGTTTACGGGTACATTAGACAGGATGCGTTCGTCAAACTATGTTGTCAATCAAGGAAATTACTAGTATCAAAAAAGTTTCGTTGAACAAGTTTGAACAAGTGAGTAACCGGAGCTGTCCAAGGAAATGGATCACTTAATTTCGGAAATTCGCTGGTTACTTTGCTAAGCGGTAATGCAGCCGGGATGTCAGCAATCGAGAAACGTCAATGTGAATAAACAAATTGCGGCCCTTGGTTTTGATAAGCACGGTTCAACATTTCGCTTGCTCGCTGATGGTATTTCCTGACACCCTTCCATGACGCGCTTCCTTTTTTTACAGCAAAAATTGACGAGCGCAGGGTCTCTATTATGCTTTGCGAGAAAAAGTATCTCTGTCACAGTTTGCCGATGGGGAAAGCAAAAACCTGAAATACATAATTACAAATTTTTTTAATTGCTGCCTTCACTTGACAAAGTACCACCTACCATCGGTTTTGTTAAAGCCTGAATTACGACTTTGTTATTCTCGTACGTGCCACGTCGTTCAAAAATGTTTTTTTTGTTTCCTTGTTCATCCGAACATATATCGGTGCCTGGATGTTTTCGATAACATTTACAGCAAGTCACACACCCAGACAGAATGCTTGGCTCACCGGGTCAATTCATTTTTACTCATTTCGTGCATCGCTTTGCGCAGTGACAGAGTTAAGTGGCTTGACTCAATCAGGCAAGCATTTTTCCACTTGTGGATATAGCAGAAGCAGACAGAATTACTTTTAACCGACATGTTTTGCACTACTGACTAAATATTTTGTATCACTTACAAGGGGTCGGAACGGTAGCCGACAAGCCGATCCTCCTGAATTTTGTTTGCAAAATAATGGACTAAACTAATAGATTTAGCACAAAATTTCATTTGCAGACGAGCTCTGGTCTGAGCGGAAAAAAAATCGAAAGTTCCCCAATGGCTCCGCTGGTTTCTCATTCAATTCAAGCATTGATTGTTTGATTTATGCTCTAGCAAAACTCAATTTAATTTTAACCACTTAAAACGTTTGATTCCAAAACTTCTAACACTTTTCCACTCCAAATTCAATTTGGAATCGATCGACATCAGCAGAATCTTATTTGGATGCCAGAGGACGGAGCTGTGGGCTAGTCTCAATCTAGGCTTCCGAGTGACGCTGCAGAAATGACCCATAGTTCCGCCCCTCTATCATCCAAATAGGATTTTTTTGAGAGAAAAAAATAGTTTCATGAGGAGGAGTTCAAACATGGATCATCCGAAATGAATGGAAAGAAGCTAAAACTTGCTGATGAGATAGCGTGCAAGTGAATTATTGATTTGTCCTTTAATCAACCAATCGATTACACGTACTTGTTACGAGAACCCCTACGAGTTCATCTACGGTCATTTTGTATAATTTGCAGCCCTGATTGATCATATCCTCAACTCTACCGAATTGAGCATGGAGGTTGAATCAGAGCTGGATATTGTGGTTGAACTAGTGGACAGTTTGTGGCAAATCCACTCGCAAATTGATTAGTCCGGGTGATGGCATTGTCGAAGCAGTGCGCCGCCGTCAGAATGGTCGACGGTCCGAGGATTGTCCCACCGCAATTGCCAATACCACTCGGAAATAAAATTCTGAGCGAAATCTAATAATCATAAAATTTCATTACGATTCATTTGGAGGTACGACCTTTGCTTTCGTCTAAATTGTTATAATTGAGAGACCATTATTTTTATTATTATGTTTTGTGTTTCTCGAACGTGTTTTCGTTCAATTGTGTTTCTGGAGAGAGAAAAGCATTTACTTTACTTAATAGGACAATTGCGTTTCCCTGTATTTTCCCACCGTATTTTTATCTTGCTTCGAAATATTTTTCTGCTGACTCAATCTGTTTCAGACTAAATTTGGGATTGAGTAGAATAAAAAAACTCTTATTCCATTCTGTCCTCGAAATCGGTACTTTCGTGGCGCGAATTGGGCAAATGGGGATATGTAAGTGTTTCCCAAACTTCCCGCTTGTCAGATAATGAATTACATATGCAGGGTGTTTTAAAAAAAACTCACATTCCCACATCTACGTCAGATAAAAATTCAAGTAAACGTTACTTTGAAATTCCCCCTTTGCGACACAGACACAACGACAAAATGAGCGACACAGACATTATATTATTTACTGGCAAAACATTTCAGGTTACCTGCCAGCAGAGCTGATTCCGCAGCGCGAGCTGTCCGCCGACGATCGTGCGGAATACGAAATGGGAACCATGATTTTTCTTCGAAATACTACGGTTGACGGATGTCTTAAAAAGATCGTCAATAACTCCAACTCCCGTCAGACCACACGTTCGCTGGCCAGTTTCCGCATCCCCTCTCTTGTCGGGTGCATCTGTTGCGGCAACAGTTGTGCCTTGAGCCACTGCAGCAGAGCCACTCTCATAATAATCTTCCGCAGCTGCGACACCAAGTCCTGCAAAGTCACGAAGCAGTAAGTAGTGTTTTTCTAATTGAATTTCGGCCACATTATTTATTTGCTGCTCTACGCAAATTAAAATTGGACTCAGAACTATTTTTAATCAAAATTTGTGATTGACTAGGAAAGGACAACGGACGAAAATACTGAGGAATTTAAATTAAAATAAATCTGAAGTATTAGAATCATATTCAATTATCATTCTATTTCATATTTAATGTGTAAGTTAAAATAAAGCAGAAACCGAAAACGGTGAATCTCAATGAGTCTAATAAAACTCTAATAAAATACTAGGTGATCCGTAAAGGCAACTCAGAAACCGCGCATGTTATCCTGGACAAACTGGATGCTTCGCCGTGTAAATGGCCTACCTACCCAGTGGCGCGTACTAGGGGGTGGCAAGTGGGCAATTGCCCCCCCCCCCTTCGAAATCGAAAAAAAGACCCAGTGGTATCCCTGACATTTTTTAGAGCAAACATAACAAAACAATACCAATGCTCACCACTTTGGATTTTTACTCAGCCAATATTGATGGAAAATGTTTTGTTATTTTCTGAATCGTTCGTCAGTTAAAACCCTGTTCGCACAATCAACTCGTTCAGCAGAGAGAATTGACAGCGTATCCACTTGAAAGTTTCATTGTATGATAGATCAGCGTAGGACCTGCACCCAAAAGATACCTTTACGTACGTAGGACATACAGTGTTATGACCGATTTAAATGATAGTTATTCCTCGATGTACTTGCTTCTAGCGCTCCGAGATTATTTTCACATTTGCAACGAGAATATTTACTTTTCCCAAAAACTTAAAAATCTTGCCCCTCCCCCGATGACTCGCTATTTGCCGGCAAACTAAGGGGTTTCTTCAGAAGTTTGTCGAGTCTAATTTCAGCAGTCCATTCATTCTTTAAGTAAAGTGTTGCAGACCCTTACCGGATTGAAATAATAATACCTTCGATAATAAATACACCAGACGGTAAAATTATTTTGTGATATATTAAGAATAAGATGTGCATACAAAATTGTACCACATATTGCAAATATTAAGTTAGCATAATACACACACCGTTAGTTTGACAAGAGAGATTTCTTAAAACTCGTTCAAATATGGTAACTCAAAAAGACGATACGAATAAATAAATTAAAAAACGTAAGAATGAATAGTGTTATATAAAAAAGTTTATCCGGTGAAGTGGGAGCGAAATTACAGTGGATTCCTTAGTTGTTGATCCCGTACTTGGTGAACAATGACTGCACCTCTCCGTTTTCAAACAGTTGCAGTAGCGCGATGTTGAGCTTCTCCCGCAACGGTGAACCTGAAACGAGTAATCATCTTACTAACGTCTTTACGTCGGTAAAAAAGTTTGCGATTTTGATGTTGAATTAAATTTTCGTTGTAGCAAGCCTGACTATTTCTGAACTTGCAGTATAAGAACTACCATACCTTGCTGGACAGCCAAACCGGCGAACAAACTGCCAACATTAAGAGCGACCTTGACCTTGCCCTGATTTTGCGCCACAGCCAAATCCAGAAACGGCGACCCACCCAGGTAAGCAAAATTCCCAGTCAATACTGTAGCAAGGCCGTCGTCGTCGTCAAAGACGAGTCCTTTGTCACCTGAATCCAAAATATTCGCACAAATGGCCTGCGCGACCGAATTTTGCGAGGTCTAAAATAAAACATAGCCCGGCTCGTTAGGGTCACATAGTTGGCTACGTAGTACGTACTGTACTGCCGCGATTAAACCGGTCACTTTTTACACCCGAGCAGCGCATTCGACTTGTGTGTGCGTGTGTGAGTGAGTGTGTGTGGCTGTGTGCTCACTCAACACACAGGCACGTGTGTGTGCTCACTCGACACACAGGCGCATGTGACGAAGGCGTGGCTAAACTGACCGGTTTAATCGCGGCAGTACAGTACAAGTATCTGTCTATCTACCTTTCTGCCTGCTTGTTTGTCTGTTTGTCTGTCTGTCTGTCTACCTGTCTGTCTGTCTGTCTGTCTGTCTGTCTGTCTGTCTGT
>LRSR01007505.1:0-10204 GCA_001579985.1 Hypsibius dujardini
CTGTGTCTGTGTCTGTGTCTGTGTCTGTGTCTGTGTCAGTGTCTGTGTCAGTGCCTCTATGATAGTATATAGATTGTCTGGACCGGTATCACGTTATGTGTCCACCTTTCAGTTAGTAGTTTTTTTATCTGTCTCCCCTCTTCGCAGGTCTCTGTCACAAGCTCCTGGACTCGACCAACGTGACCGAGCATAGCGGTGAGCTTTTCTGCCGCCACTGCTACGGACGGAAGTACGGCCCCAAGGGAGTCGGTTTTGGCGGCGGTGCCGGAGCACTCTCCATGGACGTCGGCGAGCATTTGGGCAACAAGACAACAGAAATGACGTAAGCACTCTTAAGAAGATGGAACCTTCAATCCCTACGCGTGTATATACATACATAGAAAGTCATCGCGGGAGAGAGTGTAAATGTAAACTATATTTCTAAGTAGGCTTTTTCAATGTATATAAAGTGATCCGACGCTTTTTTTTGTGATGGGCCTGCGCGAAAAGCACTAGACGAGACGACGCGAAACTCTTCCAAATAGACCGTGCCTTATACACAGAAGAAACTCCACGGAGAAAGACGAGGCGGCAAAGGTTTATTTAAAACCCACGCATTTTGGTGCTCTTTCGCGTGGCTGGCATATATTAAGACGTGTCTTTGCTATGACTTTTCCATTCGAGTCACACCCCATCTAGATCAGCCATTGAATGACGATCGAGGGAGAGAGAGCTGCCAAAAAAACAGTTCTGTGGATTAACATTTTTTGCCGGGTAAAATTGCTTTCTCACATTCCATTCGATGACAAAACAATTCTGCAATGGAAGGCAAACCTACATAAGCTACATACCGTAAGCTAAAAAAAAGTAAACTAAAACTTTTAGTAACTGATATTCGCTTGGTATTCGCTTTTCAGTGGAATCAAAAACCGAACCAGAAGTTCAATTTGTAATGCTTTTTTCACGACACTAATTGTCTTACCATTTCCTTACAGAAACGCCCATCATTCAGGCAACTTCTAATCCAGTCATTTCTACGCGTTTTTTGTTGTTGCGGATGTATAACATGCCATAGTCGAAGGAGGAGGACGAGGGGGATCATGCTTGCAGCGGAATACGGAATATGCGCTACATCATCCATACATAGAGCCAAACCACACCCACACACCCATACGGAAGTGTCCATCCATTGCTCGCGTTGTGCAGACTTTTGTGTTTCGTTTTTGTAGTCGTTAAAGCTGATGCTTGTACCGTGCCTTTACGCTCTACGATCGTTTCTAACAATAACAATTTCAGATTTTCACCGTGACCATGCCGTGACCAGTTTTGTGCCTTACCAGTTTTGTTCTCTTCTTGCGGGCTCCTGGACCCCGGTGTTCCAACGCCACACCATTAGCCTTTTATATTTCACACTTTTTTGTGCGAGCGCCGCAAACGCTGTTGTAACCGTACGATGACTATATAACGATCTGTGTTAGAAGAGAAGGTCGCAGTTTTTTTTCCTGGAAAACGATTAGCGAACAAACTATGGCGTTGCTAGGAATTTAAGATAAACAGCCAAACTGACGAAACAGGTGGCAAGGCAGGGACAGGCAGACTGATTGACAGTCAGGCAGGTAACTAAACAATACCGACAGACAGACCGCCAAGCAGAGAAGATAGGCAGACAAACAGACTGGCATCAGATAGACCGTCAGACGGGTAGGCAGACTCATTTCAAACTCATCGACAGATAGACAGACGGGGAGACACATGCAGGCAGGCAGGCAGGCAGGCAGGCAGATGGGCAGGCAGGCAGGCAGGCAGACAGATGGTAAGACAGCCAGCCAGGTAGACAAACAGGCAAACTAGAAGCGAGACAATGGTGGATCTTCTTTTGCAGAGACTTCCCTGCACCCCAGTGGTGACACAAGATGCCTTGCAAACCTAGAGACCAAGCTTTAATCTTTCTCTACAGGACATGCTTAGTGTTTTAACAGTGTGCAATAAAACTGAAATATTTCAGTTTGATGTGCGCTGTCAGACATGCAAGGAGTGCAGTCGGTCTTCTCAAATGAGCTGAACTGCGGAATAATAAGATACTAGTAAAAGAGTGGTATAAGTAAATTATAGTTTCACATTCAAACACAGGTGATCATTTCTTATTCTTTTGAGCGAGAAGCTTGTCGAGTTTCATAGCAGCTCCCATGTCCCCCTTGATCTTCAAGCGACCTGCCGACAAAGATCGATTAACTTTATTATTATCACACTGTCCTTCTACATACTTTCCGGAGAACACCGACAGTCACCGTCTCATACCTGACATGTAAGCCGTGGCCGATTGAAGCTTGCCGCTGAAAATCTCCAAAAAGTCCGCATCATTCATGGACAAAGTGGCAATCGGCTTGCCCGATGGAGCTTCGCCTTCCCCCTGGTCGCCGTTCTCCACGTTCAGGAACCAAGACTTTCCTATATCCAGAAGAACAAACATTTCAATGCCAAGGAATAAAACTCATACCATCGCCATCGTGACTGAATACGAAAAAAAACAGAAGAAAAAGTAGATAGACGGGCAGATAGATAGATCGACAGAGGGACAAACAGATATGCAGGAATAGATAGACAAAAAGAAAGACAAACAGACAGACAGACAGACAAACAGATAGGCAGATAGACAGGCAGACAGACAGACAAACAGTCAGACAGACAAACAGACAACTGACATATAGACAGACTGACAGACAAACAGACCGACTGACCGACAGGTCTTTCTATCATAGAATCAAACCTCCAACTTGAAAAACATAGGTTCCCTTCAATTTCGGATCGGGTTTGGCCTTGATGTGCTGACCAATGGCGTCAAAAATCGCGGCATGGTTTTCCCCACCGCCTACCGCAGAATGCGACTGCGGCTTTCCCTTACTAGCCGCATTTTCTGCTCGGGCTTTCGCGGCAAAGGCTTTATCGGATTGTTCCCTGATGATTCCACCCATGCCGTCTGCTGCGTCGAGGAAGAAATCCGGCATCAGCTCCTGTCCGGGCTCCACTGCGTACTGCTCGAAATCCGTAATTCCGGCGTCGGCCAGAACCTTATCATCTAAATGGAATGAGAGACGCAACTGTTTAGGCAGCTCCTAGGCATGTTTACGTTAGAATTCGGGCAATCTTTACCGATGCAGAAATTTCCGGTGAATTTGCGACTGTCTTGTGTCACAATCGCGTAGAAAGCATCTATCAAATAAGCAGGGAATGGACGAGTAAAATTCGCGCTAGAAACCGGCCATAAAACGCCGCAGTAAGCTTACCTGCACAAATCTCAGGCTTCCTACACTTCTTAGAGCTTTCATCGCCGGTCATCATCTCCATTGCGGCAGTCCAAACAGCTAAATAAGGAAGATACCGAGTCAGAAGAGTAGCCTTACACGGAGTTACATACACCAACCGACAGAGACCCACACGAAGGGCAGGCAGGCAGCCAGGTAGACGGACAGACAGACAGACAAACCGACAGACAAACAGACAGAAAGACAGACAGAAAGACAGACAGACAGACAGACAGACAGCAAAACAGACAGACAGACAAACAGAGAGACAGAGAGACAGACAGGCAGCAGAAAGAAAGATAAAAGGGACAGCGAGTAATAGACGAAAGAGATGAGGACTACTTGCCTGTCCGAGGCCACAGAGCGTTCACGGCAAGACCTTCATCACGAAACTCAGCAGACATTCCTACAAAATTGTTCCAGTTCCTGCATTCACCATCCGTATAAAACAAAACCAAACGTTAACTTGGTTCCTTACCAAGAACACACATCGACATGCCTGCAAAAAAACACAGAGCGAATATGACATCTTGCGGTACCGTCAAGCGGATCCCAGTTTCCATTTTAATATAAGATCTTACCGTATTTCGCCATGGTATAGGCGAGATTGCCCTTGAACCACACGGGGTTCAGATTCAGCGGCGGACTCAAATTCAGGATATGTGGATTCTTGCTGGAAGCAGTAGCACAACATAAATTAGACACACCCTGACAGTCATTTTCTAAGTTCAATGAAAAGAAAACAGTTACCTCTTCAGCAGATGCGGTATGCAGATCTTCGACCTAAGCCACAAACACGCACGTAAAATGGCTTCTTCGACTTCGGATTAGACTTTGTATTCAACAATGCATCAAGATAAACTTACGTGAGGTAAGTTCCTCGAGCGTTGATTTGATTCATCAAGTCGTAGCGCTTCATCGGGGTCTCCTGCGTGCCAGCCAGAAAAATGGCGCTGGCGTTGTTGACCAGCTGAAACAGATCAAAGGAAGTTGTCGCAGTTGACAGAGGAAGCAGAAAAGTGTCTGGAGGAGCTTACAATGTCAAGACCGCCAAATTGCTTCACAGCTTTGTCCACGGCTTCTTGCACCTACAAGCACATAAAAACCTGACCTGAGAACGACCTGAGAAAATGAGACGAAAAAGTGAAGGAAGGGTGGTGTGGCTATCTTGGAATAAAGCGTACCTGGCCTTCCTCGCGAACATCCACCTGCACCGGCAGGCATTGTCCGCCGGCAGCTTCAACTGTCAAACAACATTCAAGTCAACCATAAAGAAAGAAAGTCAATAAAAAACGATTCCATACAATCAATTCATCAACAATTGGATCAGCTTGATGTATTTGGTTTCAATTAGTTAATAATTTATCTACTAGTATTCAGTAATTAAGGTATTTCCGTCCATTAATATGAAATCGCAATCAAAAACAGTTTCCGCAAAGTCATCAATCAAGCAATCGACCGCTATGTCGATGGCAAAGCAATCATATATTGCCGAATTCATCAATCAATCAATCAATCACCGGGCTGTTCGATACGCTAACTATAATGCAAAACTGCAAATCAATCAATCAATCCCCGGGCTGCTCGATACGCTAGCTATAATGCAAAACTGCAAATCAATCAATCAATCCCCGGGCTGCTCGATACGCTAACTATAATGGAAAGCTGCAAATCAATCAATCCCCGGGCTGCTCGATACGCTAACTATAATGCAAAATTGCAAATCAATCAATCAATCCCCGGGCAGCTCGATACGCTAGCTATAATGCAAAACTGCAAATCAATCAATTCACCAGCTAAACAGTCGACGTACTCTCTTTCGCAGCAGAAAAAATAGTGCCTTCCAATTTGGGATGGGGATCGGCAGTCTTGGCTGCGATGATGATGTTCGCCTTATCCTTCGCCGCTGCAAAATAAAGAATCTATACATTTTACACTATTAATATAATCCCCTGTGCGCGAACTAAAATAGTGGTGGAAAAACCAAATCACATTTTTCATTAACTCAGTACCAAGGAAGGCACCTAATTTGAAACAGCACCTGGCGTGAAGCGGGCAATTTTAAGGTAGTATGCACACTCACTCTGTGCAATTCCCAGTTTTAACACAGAGAGTGAGCATACTGACTTAAAACTCACCGTTTTGCGCCAAGTTCCGTTTCAAATCAGGTGCCCTCTTTCGTACCTTTCAAAGCAATCGCCTTTCCGATGCCACGCGATCCACCCGTGATAAAGATGGTCTTCCCAGCTAATTTCCTAATAAACACCAACAAATCCGCATTGTACTTGCTTGCATTCGGCGAGGTTGCAGGCTGCAATCAAGCTGGGAAGCCTTCCGGCGTCTCACCAGCATTCACAAGAACATGCTCTCAATCGATCAATCAAGCGAACAGTCAGATTGGTGAAATCAAACAACAATTCCAATCAATCAATGAACGGTTCAAGTGCTGAATCTCGACTAGGATTTCCGTAATAAATAGACAAGTCTAAATTCCTGCGACATTTGACTTACCCCGTGTTCTGCATTTTCAATTCAAAATACTTCGTGAGATGAAATTTAGAAGTTCCTTCGGTTGGAACGCAGTCTTGGAAAATCTAGGAAATAATACGTGATGCCTCGAAGAAAGGAGCTTAAAATGCGAGTGGAAGAGACACAGCGAGAAACTCAATAAAGCAAATATAGCCGTGTCAGAGGAGAGAGTGCAAACTCCAGGGGCGATAAAAACAACTTTCTGGCGTAAATTTGATCTTGGGGGAGTGACCTGGACCTTGGACTGAACTTTGAACGCATCAGCTGATTGTGCGACTTCGTATGGGACTATATCAATTGATCACTTGATTGCCAGTACGGAATTGATTTGTACGAACGGGTCCGCCTGGCGGAAGCGGATCTACTTTAGCGGAGCGGCAAGTGTGTGGTCGAGTGACGTCAGATATACGTAGACAGTGGCCTGGATCCTTGGCTTACATCGGCGCTGGGCGGGCGGTTAGACGGTAGGACAGACGCGACTGACTGCGGAAACTTTCACATCTCCTCGTCAGAGACAAGACGATGACATGCCGGGTGGCGGGCCGTCCCGCATTGGTCAGGCGGTTGTAATTATGAAGGAAGGAGTCGGAGCCGAGCACTGGTCATCCAGCCCGACACTGCACAAGCCGACACAACATCTTCTCCCCGCAACAATCCTCCTGTTTCATTCAGTACTAGTACGTAAATGCAACGTGTACTGTATTTGCTCGATAGACAGCGACAGCGCACGAGCTGTGTGACGTTAAATTGGCCTCCCCCCTACTCGTTGGCGTGTGCCCTGCCTCGTTAGCGTGTGCCCTGCCTGTACTTCGCGTGCCATACAGTCGTACACACAGCTTTCTCGTCTACAGCGGGCCACCATTACGTCACGTGACACGTGCGCTGTCGCTATCTATCGAGGAAATACAGTACGTGCTGCGCAGTGTTCTGGTTGGCATTCCGCGTCTTATTGAATAATCGTCATAAATGAAATACAAAACGTCTCCAAAATAGACTCAAAAAGATAGATTCTGAGAATTCAGTAAAAGCGATGTAGCTTCTATGAAATTCTTTCGATTTATAATTACTATTATCTATTATAGGATTATTTCTAAAATATGAGTTCAATGTTCGATGGTGCTGCAGGTTCGAGCCAGTACGTTTCCATCTCGCCCTTTCCTCTGATGGACAAGCTTCCGCGACTCTCCAACCGAAACGACCCTTGCGGAAGCAGTGCCATCGTCTCCGTGCTGATGTGGATCTTGGACGGTTCTCCGTGGGACTCCATCCGAGACGCGGTATTAACTGCGAGATAGAACCGAGACCGTCGCACCGAATTCTGCATATTTACTGAATTTTGCGTTTCGGAAGATGCCGATCTCCAAACACATCACTAAACCATTTAACTATCATCGGCAGACCTCCTTTCCGAGCACTGACCTGTATCCCCAAATCTACAACCAAATTAAAGAGTTCTTAAAATTATTATATAATTGAGCATTTTAGTCAGGATAATTACAGGCAGTAACGCGGCATCTTTAGACCCACCACACTGGCGACGCAAGCTCCTGGAATAAAATTATGTACCCTCCAAGGTGATCACAAAACTCGACCGATATCTCAATGTCCCATCTCCAGGCACCTGAATCCCCAAAATAACGCACCTGAATGAATGCCCGCCTGGATCTGCAGCGTCACCGGGCACTCTTTGATCGCCTCATCGGACTCGAATGCCTGACGCAATTGCACGGCGCACGAGCTGATTTCAAAGGCATGACGGTGGCCATTGCGATCGGGTAATCCACTTGACAACTTCAAAGGGAGGGGAAGGCATAAACAAATTAGTGATGCCAGCTTGTATATAAATAGATCTCAATATATATATCTGTGTGTCTGTGTCTGTGTCTGTGTCTGTGTCTGTGTCTGTGTCTGCGTGTGTGTCTGTGTGTCTGTGTGTGTGCCTGCGCGCGTGTGTGTGTGTGTGTGTGTGTGTGGTGTGCGTGTGTGTGTGTGTGGGTGTGTGAGGGATACCTATCGGCACTTACAAAGTACGAATCACCAATAGTCTCCACTTTGTACACGTCATACCCCATGATGACCTGATCGAACAGCCCGTGCGAGGTGTTCAGCAATCGAATCACGTCAAGGGGCGCGGACAGCGTGATAAAGTCGAGGAACCCGATGAGATTGGAGAAGGAGAGGGATACGGAGTCGAAGAGCTCCGGGTGGACGGGCATTCCGTGGCGGAGTTTATGCACAATTTCCCTATACCTCGAATAAAGATCTCGTGTTGATTGGCTTACTTGGGACTTTTTCACAGATAGTATGCAGAATCCCTCCACTTTATTTTAATAAAGTAGTACAATATTAAGAATAATTTATAATATTTATTTCATAGATGACTAAATCAACTTTTTTTGTCGAAATTTCAGAGTTGGGGAAAATTGAAAAATTGCATTTCCTTTATCTTTGCTCTAAAAATGACAGATTTATCGAAATGCATTCAATAGTTTTTTTGACACTGTCCCATTTCAAATTTCATTTGAAATCGATTGGCATCAACCAAATATTTATCGAATGTAAGTAGGTGGAGCTATGGGCAGTTTCTGAAAGCGGTCGAAAATTCCTGCTGAGCTGAACAGAGTTGGCTGGTAGCTCCGCCCCCTGATGCCAGAAAAATATTTGGCAGGTTTCGATCGATTCCAAATTGGGATGAGATAGCGTCAGAATAATAATATTTTTTGCAATTCGATAAATCGCTAATGGAAAATTATGAAAATGAAATCCTACAGTGTTTTTTCTTTACAACTTTGAAATTTCGCAAAAAAGTTTGAATTTAGTTCATCGATGAAATAAATTTTATGAGTCGTCATTAGCATTGTGTTGATTAAAAAATGAATCGGAGGAATTCTGCTTTATACTTGTGGAAAACGTCCCAAGTCAGTTTGATAATTACTGATGGGATGACCTTGGGAAAAACACTTACACCGGTATCATTTCCAGCAGCAGCATATCGCAGCGGCGCTGTTCTTCCTCCAGCTCCAGCGTTCGTGCCACGACGGCTTCCTCCAGTTCTTCGGCATACGCACCCATTCGTACGATGATCTTCTCCAGCAGTCGCGAATTTGTTCGCGCGAGATTGCGCACGAGACGAAGCGCGGTGGGACGTTCCCTCGGATTGGGCTTCAGGCAGAGCAAGACCTCCTGCTTCGTCATCCACGGGCAGTCAGGACCTTCAAAGTATAATACAGTGTAGCTTAATTAATGTTTTTGATTTAAAATAAAATCTTACTATTATACATCTTACTGTTAATTATTACAATTACTATTACCATTACTATTACTTCTATTATTACTATTACTATTACATTACTATTACTATTAATATTACTATTACTTCTATTATTACTATTACTATTACTATTAATATTACTATTAATATTACTATTACTTCTATTATTACTATTACTTCTATTATTACTATTAATATTACTATTACTATTACTACCATTACTATTACTATTACTACTCTTACTATTACTGCTCTTACTATTATATGTCTCACTATTAATTAAAGTTTTCTCAGAAAGATTATATATTTATTTATTTGTTATTTGAAATTCCTATTTTGTTTAAAGAAGAAGCCATATGTATCATATGTATTTCGAGTAAAAATTGAAATTACTTATGTGGTATACCTAAAACCACAGGACCTTCCAATTTGAGCCATCCGAAATCCGTGGCGATGCCTTGGATAATTTTGCCCACTGCGAAGACATCAGCTTCCGGTGTTTCGGTACGAGTGCCGTCGGATGACGTCATCACTTCCGGGGCATTGTACAGAGCCAGCCTGGTGTCGTCCGTGCCATGGACCTGGTCCCATGTGGGGACCCCGAAGCCCAGAGTGAGAATTTCACGGTAGCCAAGTTCGGCGATTTTGAGGGTCAGACGCACATCCACCAGGCAGACATTGGGTGTGAGACTGCCGTGGCAGGTGAACGTGGATTGATGGATAAATCGCAAGCCCTAATTGCCTCGAAAAAACAATGTAGAGTAAATGCTTGAAAAATGTCCCAGTACATAGTAATCGACGTTAATATTAAACCATTCGAAACTATTTGAACGAAACAATTTGGTCCAACGTAGAAAATGATTAACAGCAATAGCAGTTGCTTTTTGTGTAATTATTTGCAAACCAACCTGAACAAGGTCTGAGATGAGACTGTTTTTTATCTGCCAGTCCACCTGGACGCGATTGGTATCCATCATTTCACGGACATTCCCGCGGGAGCACCATTCGTTCACCAGCAGTGTGATGTCTGGTCCAGCTTGCGTAACCACGCCCATAAAGGCCACTAAATTTGGATGCCGCAGGTCGTACAACTATGGGTAAGATTGGGTAAGATGGGTAAGAT
>LRSR01007506.1:0-11420 GCA_001579985.1 Hypsibius dujardini
TTCCGGTTCCCGCAATTATTTGCAGCGGGCCGGATTGTAGCGTGCTTGAAATTCTTGCAAACTAGAGACCTGATTATTATCATGTTATCTATGTGTTTTTTGTATTTGTTAGATCGATGAGATACGTTTTTTGTGAACAAAACAGCACGCATTTTTATGCATCAAGCAGCTATATAATTAAAGGTAATACGTTGATAAAAGGGTGGCTTCATCAATGCGGTACATGTATATAGTAACACCATTGTGCACGTATACGCAGTCAGACAGTAGACCTCTTACAAGGTGGGGTTCCGAGAGATCATGACGAATACACAACTTCATCAAGCGCAGCCTTATAAGGCTTGTCTAGCAGCACTCCTGACCAGAAGACCCACCAGACGTTCTCTCGAGCACAAGACGTCAATCGGTCCAATTTTAAGAAAGTCATCATTGCAGGATTCTCTCTCCGAAAGGAACACCAGCACCATAAATGCCTGTTTTTTTCTTTTAAAGTACATATTCTTTGCTCCACATGTTTGCAGCTTTGCCTGCCTAAAAACACGAGCTCGACAAGCTCACATAGGCATTTTTTCAGTTTTCCCAATCATCAACTTAACACATTTCACTACTTTGGAACTTCCTACTTTCAACACAAATATTTACCTTTCCGCGTACCCTGTAGCCATGCAATCAATTGTATTAATCCTCCTACTGGCGACTGCTGGTGCAGCGTTTGGAAACCGCTTCCCGTCACGGATCAATTTTCCCCGCAGGCCGCTGCAATCACGTCAATCGCCCGTCAAAGCCGGATCTTCTCGTAAGTTTTGAAAATTATGCGCAAATTATGATCAATTTATAACCATTTTTGTATTCTGGTTTTCCAGGAGGGCAAAACCAGCCCGTCCAGAAAGGGGCGTTGAAGGCACCTGCGGCGCTGCGATCAGGTGGACGTCGTGGAACGCTTTCTGCTGGTCTTCCGAAGCCCCAGAGCAGTAAGAAGATTCATCCTTCAGAAAATGTACTTTAAAATTCCGAATTCTCAATTTTTTTACAGAAAACGTATTTTTAAGAAGATAAATAAAATGAAAGACGATTAGCCGGTGTTACATCTCTTCAAACAACATTTTTCAAACGCATGATTTCGATAAAATTATATTATATCGTCTTTATCAATTGTTTTGTGGAGCTAGAAATTAAAATTGAATGTTGTATTTACTTTGCACCTATACAAGAAACGATTCATATAGATGAATTTGAAAAAAGATGCGACGTCAAAATGGGTTCTTCCAAGAACAAACTTTTTTCGCGCTGTAATTGTTACCATCCCATACATCCCGTTTTAAATGTGAGGGAGTGGCTTCGCCCACTCGTTGAATGACATTCTTCTTATTCTGGTTTCAGGCGTTATGAAGACCCTGGCAGGCAAGTTCACTGGCAAAGGTACCAGGGAGACGATCAAGGCCATGGCCAAAAATGCGGTCGTCATGGCAGGGGGAGCGGCCGTGGCAGGTGGAGTCGCGTCTGCAATTGCCGCATCAGCGAGTGAAGGAGACCAGCAGCCTTGTATTGAGTGTTACGTTGTTGCCATCGAAAACGGAACAGCTGAACTTCTCAATCAACCGGCCGGAGCGCTGCAGGTCGCGAGACCGGCTGCGGTTTCAAAAGCTCTGGCTAAAGCTGTCAATTCCGACGAAGCAAGCGGAACCATCTACCTTGTCGTCATTTGTGGCAGCGTCGGTGGGGCGGGTTTCGCCGCGGTCGTGGCAGTTGTGATTCGCCTGAAGTGCTGCCGTGAGTAAATTATGCTATTAGTTCAAGAAATAGGTCTGTGGAAGAAATTGTTCGTAGTCTAAAAGGATTGATTGTTTAGGCAAGCGGAAGGACATCCCCACGGACTCCGATTCCGCATCAGTCCAATTTTAATGTGTTCGCTTTGTTGTTTCCCGTTTCATATTCCGCTGCTTTATTCGTACGTTGTTTGGAGAGGGTTTGCCCTTTACCTCTCTGTAAGACAGCCGGGCACCAAAAAAAGCTCCATTCCTAGTTTTGCTTTCTCGCTTTGTCTTGTTCACATTGGTTGATTCTGCTGCGTTAATTTGATAATAAAACGTTTCTGAACAGAACGGTAATCCGGTCACCGCAGGCAGGCTGACAGGCAGCTAAGCAAACAATCAAGCGAACAGGCAGATAAACAAGCTCAACGTAAGGTAGGCACGCACACCGATAGACAAGGAAGACGGTGGCTGGCATGGATATCAGAACATAAACAAAAAATTTATCAACCTGAGAAAACAATGACGAAAATTAGCCCGTATAAGTCGTTGAATGCTGCCCAAAACTGAAGCACTTCTACGAAACAATATACAATATTCCCGGCTGCTTCTGATCTTCTCGGTCGCCTTAAAATTATTTTTTGTTCAGCACAACTGAGATTCCTGTTTTTACGCTTCCATCTAATCAATTCATTTAGCTATCCATTAATATGCCGGACATGAAAATCGGACGGTTGTTCAATAAATCCCGTCAAATAATACTTCTTAATACCGTACTTTATCGGTGGGGGGGGGGGTTCATGGAATCATCGTTATCACTGGTCATCGTTATGTCGGTCACGGTTTCCAGATAGACGGCCCATCCCATTCTGCTTATCGTGGATGTGCAGCGAAAACGTCCCTACATGACGGATCGCTGCTGGTAGGGATAAAAAACTATGTAATAATTATTTGGCTGAATACTCAGTTATCTTCGGACGCTTTTCGAAAGGAGATTGCAGAAAGACCTGAAATTTTTTTAATTAAATCTAAATTAGTTATTAATTACAAAAAATGGGTTCTTTATAGTTACGTATTTTTCTCCTTTTTCATTATTTCCGTTTATTATTCAGCAAGTTTATGTTGCTATAGCATTGAAATGAGTACAATATACGGGATATGATTTATCGTATCGGAGCTGTTGAATAGGAAACGATCGAATTTTATAACTTGAAATTCAAATTTTCTAATCTATTGGCATCAGCAGAATTATTGTTGGACTTTAGGCGGCGGAGTTATGGGTCATTTCTAAAAGTGCACCGCTGAGTATCCGGCCCATGGAAATTGAAAGTCATCCACAGCTCCGCTCTGTTACTTCCAAAACAGGTTCTTCTCATGCTGATGAATTTAAAATTAAATTCTCGAACGGATGGTTCCTCAAAATGCCATCTAACATTATTCGAAACCTAATTTTGTGTACTGTAAAAAGCAACGCAAATGACGTTTTCCACTGCTTTTCAAAAACCGCAATTTATCCAAAACATTCTCAAATTTTGATCGATGAATTAAATATCAATTGGGTTTACAAGAATAGGTCAAGCCGTTTTCGAATAAAAAATAAAAAGTTCTCTGTCGACATTTAACATGCAATAGGCGCTAATGGATTGAATAAACAATTTTTTATTACATCCTACCCAAAATTCAATTTACACGGAGCAAAACGTATAATTTGAAACACACTTTTATTTCATACAGGTTGTTGGCGGGAGTTAGCCTCAGTCATACACACAACACCATCTTACGCACACGTGAGTAACGCTACATTCAGCAAATAGCTTGTTTCAAATAATAGTGTGTTTCAAATTATAAGTTTTGCTCCGCAGTCAATTCTTATGAGCAAAACGTTTTTCACAAGCCAGGGGCGGAATTTTAGAACAGTATTCAACCTGTAATCGGAATAATGAGGGAACGAGGTACCGATCTGGAAATGAAACCTAACTCCGTCAAGACAAATTAATCTCTAACTTTGCATTCAAAGTCTGTCAAAATCTCACTCGCCCAGTGAATTTTTTTCCGAAATCCAAAAAGCCACTCGCCTGGAACGGGAAACCGAATTTTTGTGTATGCAGCCTAATTAGTTTTAACGTTTGGATTCTTAATTTTAGCAATTAACTTTTTTTTTCTATATTCTTCCCCCGCACCGGAAATCATCACAAGGAATGAGAACCTATTTAGTTAGGTTTAGGTTTAGGTTTAGTTAGGTTATTTTTTGCAGATACATCTTTTGTTATATATAGTCAGATTTAGAGTGAAAAAATGAAAAACGCAATAATCATTCAATCGTCTTGGTTATAATATTTATTTTTAATATGTGGAAAAAATTAATTTTTTTTATTCGTAAACTTCATTGGGGTGCATTATAAAGGATAGGGGTGGGCACTTTTGGGCGCTTAAGGCGTATTCGCCACAATTTGATGAGGGCAATATAACCAGCAGTCTCTCTTGCTCTCGTAGTTACCCGACGCACTGTTGTAGCCGCTGCCCCATATTTTCTCTGCCACTGCAGGGGCCGGCGCAAGGCGAATCTGAGCTATGCTATATTTAGCCTCTCTTTGTTGCACTCGTTCACTTGTTGATCGGAGACGGATATCCGGACGGAGAGTGGATAGCTGAACAGAAAGGCAGGCGGATGAATAAACTCTTGCCTGTGCAGAGTTGCAGCGTGCGAAGACAACTGGTCAATGGTGTATAATTTAATCTAGACACAGTTACTAGACACATTATGTTTTACCTCAAATTAATATTATTAGTTTTTTAGACAATTAATATTAACAATTTTTTGGACTCCGCTGCATTGAAAACCCCATAAACGATGTTTGTTGAATTGGTCCAAGCGTTCTCCTGGTCCAGAAAGGAGGAAGAACCGTAAGAGAAATAAAAAAAATCTATAGATTTTCCAACGTTTGTTAATCGATATATTTTGATTCCGATTTTTATTTAGAAGGTACTCAACTTTTTATTCTGATTTGTAATTAGTAGGTATTATAAATTCCTTTCACATGTCCTTTTGTATTTCTTTTAGCGCGATATTACCTGTGTCATTCAAATATGTAAGCGTGTGTAAAAACGTTTCTCGTCAGCAGGTTGCGTCACCTTATTTCGAATTTGTATGGTGAGCGTGCCTAGTTTTTCTTGCATTGTTTGAGCCGGCAATATCTGAATGCGCATCGCAATAATTAAATTTTCACAATGCATAATAAGTCTGGATCGCCACAATAAACAACAGAACAGACGCTGCAGAGAAAAGAAAAGTTAATCACCAATGATGTAGACTGCTACAAATGATATCATTTATTCGTGTTGTGTTTCTATAAGAACGATAACTATAATAGCGGATATCATATAACATCCAATAAGTGCACTACTAAATATGTAAACTAATTTTGTCTTTTGCTGGCCACTGCTCGACAGGGCACCCAGCGCATGGTGCCTGCTTTGGCTTGAAGCCGCATGCCTTTCATCCAGGCGTGCTGTGATTGTTTAATGGCATTCTCGTAGCCTTTTTTTCCTCGGGGAAGGTCTGTGATGTTTCCGCCTTCAATGTGTATGTGGCACTCTAGAACCCAAGTGGGATCATACCCCTCAGCAGACCAGGCGAGCTGGTATGCCTTCGTCCACAGTCCGGTGAACGGATGAACAGTCGATCGCTCCGCAATGATGTAGGCAAATTCCCACAGTTCTCTTTCAGATCTGAATAAAAACAATGTTATTCAAAAAAACAAGAGATGTAGTTGTGCAGACAGTGAGGACATCAGTGCACGGACGAAAATACAGTCCTATGGAAAAATAAACAGATTTAACGCCCGTAGCAAATAACCAGCCAAAATTGACGAGCGCAAGGACGAGCGACCGAACGAACGTAAACGAAAGAACAACCAAACAAGCAACCGCAAAAACAAATGAACAAACTAAAAAATAAAAGATCGATCGAACGAACGAGCGAACGAGTAAGCCAGATAAACGAGCGGGAAAGCGAGAAAATGAGCAAAAAAAGAAACGAACAAACGGACGAGCAAAAGAACAACAAACATAGTAACGAATGAAGTCAGCAAACAAACGAAGAAATAAGAGAACGAATAAACGAACGAACGAATGAACGGACGGACAAACAAGAAAGAGAGAAGGCCGTTGAGCGAGAGAACAAAGGAAGAACGACCGAACGATCATCCGAACAAATGATTGATCGAACGAATGATTGAGCGAACGAACAAAAAACAATCGAATCAACGAATCAAAGTAAAAACGCAAGCACAACGAACGATCCGATTAACGAACCAACGTCTCACAGTCCGGCAGAAAAGGAACAAGCGGTATGTCGGTTATTTACACTGGCAGGTCCATGAATAATTCAACGGATGCGCTCGAAGTCATTCGGAGCTGCTCTGCTTCGATATAGATCTTCTTCCCGGTGTCTGTCAAGACAAGGAACATGCTTGGTGAATTGCCGCTGTTGGCGGGCAGCTGTCCAAGGATGTTATTCATCTTGTATCTGCGGTGATACAAGGTAATTTGTCCAATATAATAATAAATTGATTAGACTTTATGAACAAACTTACGTTCGCTCGTGAAGTGGAATCACTTTTTTGGAAAACCGCAGTTTTGTTGACTTTCTTTGGCCACCTTTAAGTCTACGCACTTTTCCATGACTGCAGAGGGCATTGTTAACAAGTGTCTCAGTAATAATTCGTTTTTGAATCATGTTTTTCGGAATTGTTCTTTATTAAACATACGATACCTTGCAGGCTCGATGTCTTTATTTCCTTTGAAGCGGTTGCTGGATGCTTCAGATTCTGTTACCGCTTCCAACCTGTCCGTATAAATTCATATGTTGACGAAAAATGCAATATCTCTAATAAAAAAAGGATGCTGAAATGTGCTTCTTACTTTCAGAAAATATTTCGCCTTTCAAAAGCTTGTTTTATTGTGTTTTATAAATTTCGAATTATGTCAGAAAGATTGCGGTACCATACGTACTGAACAGGCGCCACTTCAGCAGACGCCACTGGAGTGACCACGGCTTCTATTCCGTCTTCAATGGTGTTGACGCTGCCAATGCAGTTCTCTGCTGGCGCGTTGTTAAACCGAGGCACCCTGTTGGATAATAATGGATAAAATTTTCTTAAGCATAATTGTAGTTTGGCACGGGTCAAACTCTTTACCAGGAAGAGATACTTGGAAGTTGGTCAAATTGTGAACATGAAAAAGGTCTAAAAAACAGGAAAGGATCCGGATGATGCGGCGCAACAGACATTGTTTACTGTTTGTTAACAAGAGAAGATAGTCCAAACAAAGAGGAGAGCAACAAGTTGCGAGGAAAACGAGGAAATGTGATATAAACTGACGAGAGCAGCACTGCATTTTGTGCTGGAGGAAGATGTCGTGATGCCATGCCGGGGGACTAAAAATAGCCAGACTAAGATTCCTCTCGTGGTACGCTTTACATCCTCTTTTATTGTATCCGCCTTTTTAGCCCATTTTCATATAGTTTTACCACCCCTACGCTTTGCTAAACCCCCCAACGAATCTAGTAATAACCTTTTTTTGTAATTAACGTATTATTTATCAGCACGTAATGGGCAAATTAACTGAACCAAAGTCAATGCAATAAAAAAATTATTTATCAATATTATTTTTATAATTAATTGCATTAATAATTACTAATTATAATAATCCCGCTGATAAATTACCCTCGTTTAAAAATGAGAGTAGCCCTACCCTAGCCGCACCGTGCCACATTGGCCATACCAGCCACACCAGCCACACCGGCCACACCGGCCACACCAGCCACATCAGCCACACCGGCCACATCATCCACACCAGCCACACCGGCCACACCGGCCACATCATTCACACCGGCCAAACTGTACCTAGACCACGCTACACGAGTCTTCCCGATAAATGTCGCTTTATAAAACTCGAGTTTTTTGTACCTGTACAAACCTTGACGCAGATGAATTATTCAAGAATCTTTGCTGTAGGATCGCAGGTGCGCGGGGAGTGTGCGGATCCGTTGCAGTTCTGACTCTTTCCGACCCTTGCCCAGGGTCATCGATTGCGGCGGCATGTTCGACATCCGGGGGTAGGGATTTTTATAGTGCATCGCTGCAACACAACGGTCAAAGACATAATAAACCTTACAAAAATTAAAGCAAGTACCGGTATAATAAAAAGTAGCACATTAAGTAATGTCTTCACTTTATTTTTTTAGTTGACTAAAAATATTAAACGAAAAGCTTCAGTTGCAGACAATTTGTCCTTTCAAAAACTCCTCTAAAGAAACCGTATCTTATGACAAAATAGACTAATCGCTAGCAGTTCTGGGTGAGTTCGTTTTTTGAAAACGAAATTTCGAGATTAAATTGTTTGATGCTTTTTGGAAAAAAGGTTGCGCCCAATATTTTGGCGAAAAAGGTTGTGGGGATAGCAACTCATAACTAAAAAGATTGTGAGTTGTGACTTGCGTGAGCCTAGCAAACGATTGTGCCGGATTGTGAGCATAGACCCCACCTTATATTATGTATAACATTATAAAATCGATGTTTGAAAGTCCATTTTTACTAATAGTCACGAAACAATTTTATGCTTCTTATTAAAATGTACTTCTTAAAATCATGGGTAACACTATTGTCCCACCCTTGTCCCACCCTTTCGCTTGTCTCACCCTTTTCGTTTTTAAATTTGAATAAAGTTGAATAATGGAACGGATGGCTGTTCTTGATGTATTACAGATAAAATCGAACACCACGAGACTACATAAGGATTGTAAAGCTGCTCCGCTTCTTGGGAGCCTGTCTGTTCCGAGTCGGAAATAGCTTCATTGTCATCTGAGCGGTCCCCGTCATTTGCGACGAAGCTGCCACTCTCACTCATTTTGTCTCGATACTGCAGTCAAGAGTACTAATAAACTATTGAAATTATTTAACTCTTGGATTTCAATCATTCCATCAATCAGTAATATATCTTATGAATAACTAAGTATCCTTGTAACGTCTTGAAAGTCATTTTTTATTGTATTTCAATTACAAAAATTAAAAGAGTGGGACCATAGTTTGAAAAGGGTGGGAAAAGGGTGGGACTATAGTGAATGGGTGGGAAAGGGTGGGACTATAGTGATTTCCTAAAATCATATGTTAAATGCTAAAAAATGTTGTTTTTTTCTTTGAAATAAAATACTCTTGGGTTAAAAAAACTTGTAAACATGTATGAAAAATGCAAGGGATTTATATTTGCTGTACGCTCAACTTTATCCAAAGATCAAAGCATTAATTTATACGAGCCGAAGTACTAGTACACTGCTGGTATCAACTTACTATGCCAGGAGACATATTGCTGGGATATCATTAAATGCCAACTGATAATTCTCATCCGATTGAGCATTTGTTTACTACAATTACCAAGTACGTACCCATTTCAAGGCGAGCCTCGCCCTCCAAAATACATTGCTCAATCTCTCCCGGCTCTGCCACCTAAAGATAATGCAATAGGTGTAAAATAAAAAGAATATTAACAATTGAAGTTGGACAGAAGACGCTGGAACAAAATGTCAAAACCACGCAACACTCAATCAATCAACCAATCTACCGATCAATCAACCAACCAAACTGGAACCAATTGCAATGCGATTTGATTTTCTGACTCTACTCTCGAACAAACCTTAGCATTCTGCCGGAAAAGTCTACCGGCTTCTTCCAGGATATATTTCCGTTCAGCCAGGGTGTTTTCTGGTAGAACGGCTGTCCATTTGCGGGCCGTTCGGATGATTTTTCTACATGCAAACGCAAAAGCGGTATATTAAAGTTCAGTTAATCAACCAATCAAGCAACAAAAAACAATGGGCAGTGAGCATCAGTTCTTTCCCGTTCGCTACCGATATAACGCCAGCGTCCGAAGTCGT
Source organism: Hypsibius dujardini (assembly GCA_001579985.1). Classification (NCBI taxonomy): domain Eukaryota; kingdom Metazoa; phylum Tardigrada; class Eutardigrada; order Parachela; family Hypsibiidae; genus Hypsibius; species Hypsibius dujardini. The sequence continues at coordinate 9,685 of LRSR01007506.1, forward strand.
GCTGCCGAGCTCATTCGAGGCCGAAGGGGTTGAAGCAACGGATTTAGAGAGAATGAAAGACTTGTTATATGAGATAAAAAGAAATTGGAAAGGTGGAGTACTCGTACAAGTAGTATTAGTACGCAACTGCGAAAGTACCGAAATATGGCGAGCTATTTGGTTCAACGCAAAATCTTCATTTCCTCCGAGCTCGTTCTCTCTCTCTCGTTTAGGCTCAATCAAGCTGATTGAGTCAGACATCCTGTGCGTGTGTGTGTGTGTGCTTTGAGCATCAGAACAATTGTAAGACCATCCTGCAGCTTTGATTTTGATTTGATTTGAATACATCGGTCTGAATAGATCCGGTCGGAAGGCACAGTTGATTCGCGTAGAGCACGATAACAAAGAAATGAGAAACTCTCAGATAGAAACATCGCGCGTCCCTGTTCGCGTACCCAAATAGCAAAATAGATACAGTACGGTATATGAGAGACTAAGTAAAACAAACGGGTTGTAAAGCTAACACCACCACCGAAACGTAAAAAAAAGTAAGTAAGTCAGCCACAACGGACCGAGCATTTGAACGTCCCAAAAATCAGCTGGTGAGGTGCGACACTTTTACAAAAAAAATAATTCCTGAGGGTCGACCAATCTGCACCAGCGATCGTGGTAAAAAACAACATACAGGTAGTGTAGATCCAGGAATAAACAGAGATCGTTTGATTAGCGGTTACATCCGTGTGGACATATCTTCAGAATGCGACAAAAACGGGTCGGCACTTCAGTCCCAAATCGCAATAAGAAGGAGCTTGAGGCAACAGTGGGTGAGGGTCCGAAAGGTTCCGGGGCCTGGATAACGAACGAAAAGAACAATGAAAACAGCAGTCAGACATGAAACACTTATGAGCAAAAACACATGTTGAAGATTTCTGGCTCTGTATTGTTCGTTTGCTTGTACTGCATGTCTAGCTGCATTTATTGGATATCTGTCTCTCTGTCTGTCTTTCTGTCTGTCTTTCTGTCTGTCTGTTGATCTGTTTTTCTATATGTTTGCAACCTTGTCTGTCTGTTTGTCTGTCGGTCGGTCGGTCTGTTTGTCTGTATGTCTGTCTGGCTACATATTTGTCTTTTTACCTTATTCAGGCATCCGCGGTGGCGCCGCACCGTATTGATACGGATTATGCTGCTGTAGCTGCTGCAGTGCCGCTGACTGTCCAGGGAGGAGCCCATTGACCATCTGGGCAAAGGCCGGCGAGTTTGCCATATTCATCTGCTGCTGCAAACCCATGGCACTCGGGGGATTGGGACTGCGGTTACGGGCACTCAGAGACCCCGACGGGGCTGGTGTTCCATCGTTCTTCTCGTCTTCCCGGCGTTTCAGGCAGGCGGCTCGCGGGTTGAGATTTTTCTCGCGAACTTGAGCTTCCAGTTCGGTGATGACGGTGACGGCCTGGTGGAGCGTGCCGAGTTTGGTCGTGTTCTTGTCGCTCTTGATGTGAATGTTGCACATCCGGCCGAGCTCCTTGAACGCTTCGTTAATGTCTTTCACGCGAATTCTGGAATAGAAGGTTGGGTGAGTTAAAGATGGTTCATAGATTAGTAGTCAGTCCAACGACAAGGCCAAACAAACAAACAGACAGACAGACAGGCAGATAGATAGAAAGACGGACCGTCTGACTTACGGGCAGACTAAATAGATAGGACAGACAGATAGACAGACAGACAGACAGACAGACAGACAGACAGACAGACAGACA
>LRSR01007508.1:0-36453 GCA_001579985.1 Hypsibius dujardini
TCTGTCTGTCTGCGCATGCCTGGGGCGTTGTTCTTGTCTAGTTGGTGGTCTGCAGCGTCTTTCATTACATGCCAGATATCCCTGTTCAGCGTCTCAGTGTGCCGTATAAAGAGTTATTTAATTTCGTACCAAAGATGTGCCGGCAAGTTTGGCCGTCGCGGTCTGTATCTCAAAGGCGACTTCGTTGAAATCAGTCAATTGCCTCACCACCATACCCTCCCGACCGCCGAGGTCGTAGGTGACTTCCGCATAGCGATCATCCCCCGGAACGTTCTTAAGCTGCAGGATAATCGGCGTCCTCGTGACGATGCCCGTCCCGCGGGGGAGGAATCCATTCTTCACGATGCTTTCCAGGACCGAACTCTTTCCATCACTCTGCACGAAGGAGACATGTCTGTTGAAAAATGTATAATCACAGAAGAAGACCTTTGCACCCTCTTACCTGTGACCCGACCACTACAATCTGCGGAAAGCTGATGTCTGTTCCGACCACTTGAATGACGGACTGCAACTTATTGAAAATCTCCGAAAATTGCTCCATGTCTGAATCTGGTTCAGACCAAATGGGAAAAGGGGAATTTGGAGATAGGAAAGGAACAAACTGAGCGTTCGGTGCGATTTGTGAACTCGTCAGATTGAAAACCCTGCTACTAGTTCTTATACCGATGGTGTCGATCACGAGAGAGTACCTTCACTGTCTGTCTGGGCGAAGAGTGCGGTTTTTATCACACCTTCCTGTAACACTAAACACATATCGCGGGTGCCCTTTCCCTGAGATATTTCCTACCAGTCAATGCAGTCAAACAAAGAGACCCCAAAAGTCAACCTTGATAAACGCGACAATAACCACAATGACTAACCCTGCCCGTGACCAACCCAATTGATTTATGACGGAGCGAATGACGCCGTTCCGTTGGCGAAATTATCCCATCAATAAATTTACAATAACGTCACTTGACGAATGACCGCACCTAATTTTCGCGCCAGTTTTGTGACACGATTAAGTTCATGCAACAGCGAATTTCATCTGATTGGACCGAGTGATGGGACACCATTGTGGGGACCTCCGTGTGGCAGACGTGGCGCTGTATGTAGCGTAAATACGGAAACAACGACAACCATGAACAACGACCAGGCGGGACGGAGTAGGTTACGTTCCTATGGGATGCAATTTTCCATGAGATGGGACGTCCAATCTCATCCTGTATCACACCAAACAAAACCTTGCTGTCTGTCTGACAGACAGACAGACAGACAGACAGACAGACAGACAGACAGGTAGACAGGTAGACAGGCAGACAGACAGGCCGACAGACAGCAAAACCTCAAACCTTTCTAAGCACTTCCTAAATCTTCCCATTAGTTCCATATTTCCCGCTCCAACCCCATCCCAATCACATTTTGTTTCGAAACCTGGTTCAGAGCTTGGAATCCCAACCCTAAGTGAGAGCGTCTCTGCATATGAGAAGCGAGTCACCGCACCCTCCGCTCTCCCCTTAAACCGAGCAGTGTGGGGCACGGCAGACAGGCATGCAGCAGACAGGCGGACAAGGGAAAGGGCTCACAACCACTTGTTGAGATACAAAATTGTGTTTTTCACGTCAGATTTGCAGAAATCGTATATGCACAAAATGAAAAATCGTATTCCAGTCCAGATTTACAAAAATGTAAATCCATTCAGTTTCAGGCTGTAATCTAAGTTTAACTCATGGTGTTCTAGCTGTTTCCTCGTACTTCGTAAGCGTAAGCGCCACCAAGCGCAGTTTTCTTGATTCAGCAAGAAGGCTTTCGCGCTTTTGACATACTAGTGCAATGCTGCTCGTGATGGTGCCACCTGTAAAATCACTCTGGTCAAGGTCACGTTCGATTAGGTTCAATCCATCCAAGATGGCTTGTAATTTCGGGTTCCAGCTTTTTCTGACGTGCCCAGTAATTAAATCGGGTTTTTCCTCAGCAGGAAGAGGGCGTCGACATCCTGAGGAAATAAAGCCCATAACGTAATGATCATACGGATGTTTAAAGATGCTAACATGAGACGGTTACAAATATCATTTTATCAACGATTTTTTAAAAATGGAAAACTACCGGGATAACCTGATGAGGTCGCTCTCAATTAATCTACAGACAATTCCTCTTATTCTGATTACTAACATAAGGTGAAATCTGTATTTCGGCTCCACTTGGTCGATAAATCGGCCCACGCATGGGTTTCTCTTTGATGGCGGGTGCTTGATTGTTTGATTTTTTATACTATATCCAAATATACTATAGCACTTCTGGAAATCAAACAATCAAGCACCTGCCAACAAAGAGAAACACATGAGTGGGCCGATTTATCGACCGAGTGGAGGGTGAGCCGAAATATTGATTTCTCCTCATATAAATAACATCAACAGCGCTCTTTATAAGTCACAGCTGAAATTATTTATTTATTTTTAAAAATTTATTTTTCCAGAATATTTTCTTATTTGCTGTGAATAATAACAACGAATTACACATTATTGCCGGTCGTGCTATTTGATTTCAAATGAACTTCGAGATGGGATGATGTTGGAAAACAGTGGCCAATCAATCAATCAGTCGATTATTCCCAGGCGGTGCGTAAAACCTGCGCAATCAATCAATCAGTTGCACTGAACGAGTCTTGACCAATCAATCAATCAAAATTCGTTTCGGGCGCGTATTTCTCCCCTCGAAGTGTTCTAAAGGTACACGCCCCGTTCTCAGAGAGTTAAACGCAGTTCCAAAACGTAACATCACAGTCCAGTACGAGTACACGAGTACAGTCCAGTCCAATACACGAGCACAGACCAGTCCAGCACACGAGCACAGTACAGAAATACAGTACATATTTTAAAACTGGCCCTTAAAACTGACCGATGTGAAATTCCCTCATGGGCGGTTCTCTTGTCTGTAGTTTTCACTTCTGGATGATAAAGATAAAATCTTCGAGCGACCTAATTTTTCGCTGCCATCTTCCACCATTGTTTCCCCCTGTTCACGCACGTACTCAAGTTTATGCACGGTGAAGCTTCGGGGCTTTTTCATCCACCTAATTTTATGCGGAAGAATTTTAAATCGTGAATATATCCCCGCCTGGCAGATATGCAACCTTTTATCGTGCAGTCTGTCGTTGCTGGTGCTGCGTTCATGATCGCAGTGTTTCTCGCATTGCTCCAGTTCACGGGTCTTGGATCAAAAGGAGCAGTTCTGGATAATGCCACAGCGACGTGGTGGTGCTCCTGTTTATTCGCATGCGGAGGGACCATCCTACTCTGGCATGGAAAGGCTGAACCGCAGCCACTGCCGACTCCGAAGACCAGTACTCGTCGCACAACAATCGCTCATCGCGGTGCAGTTTTTTTTCAAAACTGCTGCCGAAACGAGCATCAACCGGATTGCAACTTCCACGTTGATTCCGGATTAATTATTCGTATATTTGATCAACCGCCCAAGTATGTTCGATGATCGTATGCCAGGGCCTTATTTACTCGCTGTATATCCTACACCTTTGGTCAGAAAATCGGGAGGCTCAATTTGTCAAGAGGCAGTTTGTTACCACAAGGCTGCAAGCTGCTTTGCTTTGAGGCGGAAATAGTTGGCCACAAGACCACATGTGCAATCCGTGTTGCGCAAATGCGCAGTGTAATCTTATGGTCAACTATTTTCTGACAAAAGTGTACCTTTTCTGCTGCCTTGAATAATTTTTGTTGTATTATGACGTCATTAATCTCGCACACAATGACTGACACGTGTCTCTTTCCATGTTGTAGTGAAGTGCCACGCTATTTGGTCACTGGAACGCAATGAAATTCTTCAGTTTAGCGCGGACGGACCACTGAATTACAATATCACCGTCACCGTCGACTCTGGCAATCCAACACTCGATCCCGTCGAGTTTCCAGTGTTCGGAAGTTTTGTTGAGCGTGGCCAATCAACTTTTTTCATCAAAGACAAAGCAGTATATCTGGCTGACGGAGGCTGCTACACTTTCCCAAAAAAGGTCAAGAAAGCACGCAAGGAACGACTGAGCAGCGCAACGCAAGCGAAACTGAGCTCTGCAAATCAATACACCCGCGGTACGCCAGCCTTCGACGGAGTACAGGGAGAAAAATCGCTGGTCAGTGTCGACGAGCATCACCTGCCCCTCCGACCCAGTCACTGTGGACCGCTCGACCAGCAGCTCGCATTCCCGGATAGACCCCAGACAGGCAGACAGACAAACAGGCAGACAGATAGACAAACAGGCAGACAGACAAACAGGCAGACAGATAGACAGACAGACAGACAGACAGACAGACAGACAGACAGACAGACAGCTGAGCATAGCTGATTGTAATGCCCATTTTGTCCCACCTCACTGAAGATCACCGATTGTTTTGTAAGATATGACTGTTTTTATTACTGAGAGTTAGTCTCTAAACCACTACTTTGCCTCCCTAACTCGCAATCGCAAGGCATTTTCTGTAAGCATCATGCCAATTTCACAATCTTATAGCAAAACAGCCTCTAAAAAAAGAAAGGACTGTAAACAGTAATGACTCACGAGTTTGAACGAGCGTTTCACTAAAGTAAACGTGCAAAGGCTCAAATTTTAGGGACACGCCTGAGCTCATGTAGCAGCCACAATCCGAAGGTTAACAAAGCCACCGAGCCGGACTGGTGGGACGCCGCCACCGGTGTGGGGACATACATGAGGAGTGTCGCCACTCCTAGACCGACCTGCACGACCACCATCGTCATGAGGAGATTCGCGGCTAGTTGCGCCCGCGGTGGCAGCTTCTTCCGTGAAAAGAGCCACAGCCCGGTCACCGAGCCCGCTGTGACGTAGCCCAGCATGCGGTGTTGAAACTGTGTCATACTGTGGTTTTCGAAAAAGTTCCGCCATGACGGCTGCAGGGAGAAGAGATCGCTTGGGATCCAGCGGTCGGCCATCTTCGGCCAGGAGTTGTAAACCAGACCAGCGTCGAGGCCGGCAACGAAGGCGCCGGAGAGGGCGGTGAAGAAAATGGCGGCCACCACGCCGTGGGAGAGATGGCGTATGGTCCGCAGCTGGGAGTGAGGCACACCGAGACGTTGCGGCTTCAGCAGGTGCGACATGCCTTCCCAGACAAGGCCGGTGTATAGAAGTAGGGCAGCGCTGAGATGAGCGCAGAGGCGGTATTGGCTGACACGGGGGATTTCATACTGATTTTGCTTTTCCTTTAGACCGCTCCGGACCATGTACCATCCCAGAAAGCCCTAGATAAAAAGTACAGCGGAAAAAAAACCTGTGAGCCATAGAGACAAACACGTAAAACAGGCAGACATTTACAGTGCAGGATTCGAAATCCCGTCAATTCACCAAAAAAAATCAAATACACGTCATCCATCACCGCCATCATCCATCGGAAAGGCAGACACAAAGACATACAGACGGACAGACAAACAGACAGACAGACAGTCAGACAGACAAACAGACAGACAGTCAGACAGACAGACAGACAGGCAGACAGACACCATTCATTGGCACCTGCAATCCTCAGTACCTGGAAACCAACCAACGCTCCAAACGCCAGCACCTTCTTCTTCATCGTGGGTGACAACCATCCCTTCGCCCAGAAAAACGCCGCTGGTACGGTAATCGCAAGCCCCACGGCCCTTCCCCACAACCGATGAGCATACTCCATGTACCAGATCCACTTGAACTCCGATAAAGTAATATTGCCGTTTTTACTGCCAAAATAAAAAGTACAGCCATATTAGCAGAACATGGTAAAAACGGAATGAACGAGAAGTTGCAAAAACACATAGTCACATACTGTTTGAATTCCGGCGACTCTTGATATTTCTCAAACTCAACCGTCCATTCAATGTGGGAGAGAGGTGGACGAACACCTCGGATGGGCTGCCATTCCGTAATGCTCAAACCGGATTCAGTCAACCTGAAATTTGATCGATCGCCTGATTTCTACATCCAAATCATCCAGCCACCCTTTGATAGACGAATTAGTGAATCGCGAAGCTGTCTACCGTACAGTATTCCATAATATGCCTTGAAGTTCCTTGCTTGATTGATGAATTGACATGTGCGATAAAAGTGTGATTTAGACGATTGATTGATTGATTTACGCCTCAAATTTCCGTAACATTGAATTGATGGATTGATTGATTGATTGGCGCTTCAATTTTCCGTAAAAATAAGAATCTCAAAGTCACATGTACAGTTCTGTCAGTAATTGAACCGATCCCTCGAAAAACTCACAACTTCGATTAGAAACTTACCTGGTGATACCGCCGAGGGTGACTGCCCCAACCACCATACCGCCGCAGCCGAGCAGCCAATAGCCCAAAATGGTTTCCCTGGACGCGCCAGCTGACCGCGGAAAGCTTCGCGTCAACGAAGCAGCTCCATGAGCGGCATATCTTCTCGGTGTGCTGCTGGTATAGCAGAGACTCGTCCGAATCTAGAACCGACGAGAAGAGTAAGAACATCCAGATGCAGAAGTCGCGTTTACTGTTCAGAAGCGGTCACTGATTGATTGATTGATTGATTGATTGCTTGATTGATTGCTTGCTTGCTTGCTTGATTGATTGATTGATCGATTGATTGATTGCATATTTTAATGATGCCATTTAATTGTTATCCAACGGAGCCGAGGAAAGTAACATACGAATACCGTAGAAAGGAATGACGAATTCCGTTGCATCACGCCAAACATTTGCGACGCCTGTCCCGATTTTAGATGTTTTATGAAGGACATATTAGTAGTATTTACTGTCTGCTGGGGAAATCAGCGACACGAATGCATGTTTACTACGAGTATGAGGGAAGGGCTCTGGAATGGGCCACTTGACTTTTCGTACCTTGGAATGGGCCACCGGGTGGCAGGGGGCGCTCTGTCGCAAACTAAACCAAAATAAATGAGTCGCTGCATCGTCAGCGACATCTATAGTCAACTTTTTCTAACCGTCCAATTATTTCGTTTTTTAAACATGTTCCTAAAACTTTTTTTCATATCTGATACGCGTTCCACCAGGTTATCAGTTATTCTCTATCGTTTAAGATTTTGTTGATAGCCAAAACCTGTCTGGAGTTTTGATTCTAGGGTGGCCCATTCCAACGTACGAGAAAGTCAAGTGGCCCATTCTAGGACCCCGCGTGCTGGTACTACAGCCCCGCCTCCAAGCCCCAGCCTCCAAGCCCCCGCCTTTCCTCTGGGGCGGGGGGGGGGATATTAAAAAACTTATCCCACAATCGGCGATGACTCTTTTACACACCTAGTTTTTTCTCACCAGCAGAGTTGCTACTTCGTCAACGTTCTTTGCTCCCAATAATAATAAACTGGGCAAAGTGTCTTATCCATGTTTGAACGGAATTTCATCTTTCACACCTTTTCGCAAGATAACAAACTCATCTAGAGGGCGGCAGCACGTTTTGGCTTTAAATGAGACAGGCTGTTTAGAAGCAGCTCGTATCATCACTGCACAACCACTTGGCAAACGCTCCATTTCTACATATTTCCTATCCATACTGCCGCAGTTGTGATTGCCACCACGTTCTTCAATCCACCCAAAGAGGATATATAATACGATATATTATATATCCACGTTTTCAATCCACCCAAAGAGGATATATAATAGGATATATTATATATCCACGTTTTCAATCCACCCAAAGATTATATATAATAGGATATATTATACATCCACGTTCTTCAATCCACCCTCACCGACAAGTCCGCTGCATTTAAATTCGAATTCGAATTCTGCTGATTTACACATATTTCCTCATTTCTTCCGGCAGGGATATCGAGTATTTTACTTGCCCGGCTTGCACGTAGCATCGCAGAAAACGGGGAAGGGGATTGGCGATCGATAAGAATCCCCTTTTAATAATTGGATTTCTCCACGCTTGCGAAAAATGGACCTGGACATTGAGCCATCCAGCGAGGCTTTTTTCCATGAGACCGCAGTGCTCTTCCCCGTGGAGATTGTGAGTAGTTTCACGGACGCGGAGGTGCCGGCGACGACTGTCAATCTGCTGCGGCCGCCGTTGACGGCCTCTCTGAAGGTGATAATTTGGTCCTTCTTCGGATTCTGGACGATTTTCCTGGCCTACTGCTTGATATGTCACATGGCGAAAATCACCACTCGATCGCGGGGCTTCGTGATGAATCTCTGCCAGATTCTGGTGTCGCAGACGCATGCGGTGATTGCAGGGGTGGTCGGTGTCAAAATCGTCTTGGGAACATGGTCTGATGGTGAGTTATCAATTGATTGAGTGATTGGTTGGTCTGGAGAACATGGTCTGATGGTGAGTTATCAATTGATTGAGTGATTGGTTGGTCTGGAGAACATAGTCTGATAGTGAGTTATCAATTGATTGAGTGATTGGTTGGTCTTGGGAACATGGTCTGATGGTGAGTTATCAATTGATTGAGTGATTGGTTGGTCTGGAGAACATGGTCTGATAGTGAGTTATCAATTGATTGAGTGATTGGTTAATCTTGGGAACATGGTCTGATGGTGAGTGATCAATTGATTGAGTGATTGGTTGATCTTGAGAACATGGTCTGATGGTGAGTGATCAATTGATTGAGTGATTGGTTGCTGATTCAGTGATTCCGTGCTTGAATAACTAACCTACGAATGATGTTCGTTCAGCTCTGGTGATTGGATTGTTGAGCAGTAATCGGAGTGAAGATTTGCCATTCTTTTAATCGTTTTTAATTTCTGGTCTGGCTTACGGTATTGCGTGCTTCCTAAGTGATTGATTGGTTAATTAAGCTCAATCCGTCAACAGTGCTTTTGATACTACTGTAGTTACTTAGTGGTTGTTTGAAGGTTTTTGTTGTTACTTGTAGTTATTTTCGCTCGCTCTCCCTTGACCAACTGGTACGTCATGGTCTTTGTTGGCTATCTTCTCTACGACATGATCGTGATGATGCTTACGGACTACCGTAAAGCTGATGGTCAGCCGTCCTTCATGCAGATATGTCGCGGTCAGTTCTCTATCTACTTCCATCATGCCTTCTTTTGCATCCTCGGACCGCCGATGGCTCTTTTTCTGCGCGATGGAAAGGCGGACAATATCATAGGTGAGCTTTGTTGTGAGGCTGATTGTCTGTTTGTCCTACTGTCTGTCCGTCTGTCGGCATGCCTGACTGCCTGCCTGTCTGCTTGCTTGTCTGCCTGTCTGCTTGTCTGTCTGTCTGCCTGTCTGTCTGCCTGCTTGCTTGTCTGTTTGTTTGTCTGCCTGTCTGTCTATCTGTATGTGTGTCTTTCCTTTAATTTTTCTGTCTGTCTTTGCGTGTTTTTGTCGATATGTTCTAATATCCTAAATGTCTTCTCGGCGGGATATGGTTTATCTGCCTCCCCGCTGGGGAAGTCTGCTGCGTTTACAGTTTTTTTCCCATTGTAGGCTGCTTCCTGACCATGGAAATCCCGGTTGTGTTCCTGCATCTGCACCACGTCTTCTCCATGTTCGGAAAGGCCGGCACACGCCTGTACATGGTCAACGGAGCAGTCACTCTGCTGACATATTTCATCTTCCGCATCATGATTTTCCCGTGGATGTTCTATCGGCTTGCGATGCGGAAGGGCGTTGCATTCCTACAAATTCACAATCACATTTCCAAGTTCTGCACCATCGGCAGTTTGGCCTTTCTCGCCATGCAAGTCTACTGGTTTATTCTGTTGATCAGGAAAGCTTTTCGCGTCACGCGAACGGCTAAGGCAGTGAAACAACGAGAAAAGATTGTCTAATCCGATCGGCTGGGATCCGTCACGCGACCAAGGAATAATATTAGGTTGGTAGGATTGTGTCGGATGGCGAAGAGGAAGGGATGATCCGCGCCTATTGATCGAGAAGAAAAGAACTTGATTGAAATTGTTCCGGTACATTGGCTTATACACCGTGTCTGATGGTATATTTCATCGAGCAAAAAACCAGGAAACTACACAGACAGGCAGACATACATACAACCAGACAGACGGACAGACAGACAGACAGACAGACAGACAGACAGACAGACAGACAGACAGACAAACAGACAGACAGACAGACAGACAGACAGGCAGGCATACAGACAGACAGAAAGACGACGGACAGACAGACGAGCAGGCAGGAAGACAGACAGGGTTAGAAAGTTCGAATCAGCGGAATGCTTACGGAAGTCCTTGACTTCCTCAGGGCGAGCCATAGCAGATCGGGAAAAGACGACCCCAGTAGCTGCCGCCGCTTCTGTTCCTTCTTCGTTGACATCTGAAACACACCAATCGCTTTATCGAATTTTGAATTTTTATTTGAGCTATCCTATTTTTCAGCCCTAAAGTTGCAGCATCGTCTGCCGCAACGTCGCCGGTGATTGCACCTTTCTCTGCTAGTCCGTCCCTCCTGTGTGATGATGACGATGATGATGTCTGTGTACATTGCATCGCAACAAAATCGATCCGAAGTGCCACCACTGTTCACATCTCGCCGCGTGCACTCAATATTTGCCATGTCGCGCGCATTCCTGATTAACCACGCTCAACTGCCCATGTCGCGTCTGGTGCCCGTTATTTATTCTTCACGGATAGATTCTACTTACCCGACTCAGCTTTCGCCGGACATTGCTCCGAGTTTACATTTTGTTTCTAATTTATTTCCTATTTATTCTCCATGTGTCAGTAAGACTTCACAAAATCGGGCTTTCTAGCAGCACTTACCGACAAAGGCTTTATGGACCACCCCGCTGACAGTGACACTGCTGGCGGCCTCCAGCATGCCGCTGAGATCCGCGCCGGCAAACAGATGCGTCGCTCCCAGACCACTCAGCGCGCCGACCAAGTCGTACGACGTCTCCAGCCGGAACCGCGGCAGCTTCAGCTCCACCAGCGCCATATCCATCCGATCCTGCAGCTCCTTCCACTTCTGGGCCGTCAGTCCCGCCAGCAAGTCCTCCATCCCCGTCAGCGCACGCGGCAGCATCACCACCATGCTCAGCTCCTCACTTTGATACGGGATCTCCACAATCTGCGCTTTCAATGTCTTATCATACAGATAGAACACGCGGCGCTTGGTGGTCATCAGCCGGACCTGTCTGAAGGTGTCCGCGCCGGCGGTGAAGAATTTGGCGTCCTGCGTGGCGCTGGCCTCGAACTGCGTCATCCAGTTGGCCTTGAAATAGATGGCGTTGACGAGGATGAGGAAGGTCTGCGCGTCGACCGTGCCCGGTGGGAGAAGATTCGCGATCTTCCCTCGCGTCACGTTCCCCACCCAGGCATTGACGTCCAGCCGCGCCGCCTCGGCCTGCGTCCCGAAATCGTACCTCTTAATATCACTGTTGTGGAACTTTTTCAGCAGCTCCGTGAAGCTCGGCTGGATCGTCATGTTGTCCTGCACGCACAAACGGTTGGCAAAGTCTAATTTATAATTCCCGCCGTTGTTGGCGGAGGCGTTTCCGCTTCCCCCGGCGAAGATGTCACTGATAAACTTTAAAAACTGCTTGTTTACGAAATCCGGTTCGGTACTCGTGCGCACAATCTCCTCCTGCGACAGGCCCAGCACTCCGCCCAGCTCCTTCCGGGTCTCGCCCTGCGCGCCGAGGTAGGTCATCAACAGCGCGGCGTAGATGCTGAAGGGGGAGAAGAAGACGTTGGCGTTGGGCGGTTGAGTGGCCAGCAGTTGGTTGTAGAAAGTTGTTGCGAAAGAGTCCGACATGGAACGTAATCGGTCCACGAGTGTCCTGTCATGGGCCCCTTGTGATGTCGTCGGCTGGTCATGACCGACTAACGACCCCTCGAATGATCCGCAGGCCGTATTGATTAGGACCATCCACAGTGAAATCCCCAATAATAAATTCATTTTTTAATGACGTCGAAAATGTGTCGCGAGGTACGGGAAATGAGAAACAGAATATCGTCCGACGGAAAATGGCAAATACACTCGAGGGGGGAGTGCTTTCTTTATCAGATTGTGACAAGGTGAAAGTCAGCTGTGCAAAGATGGGAATCAGTCGTGTGTAAATGTCGGTACGAGTGACTGTCGGTACGAGTGACTGTAGACTCGGAAGACTGAACGAACCGTTACTGCTTGTTCTGGCACAAGAGGCCGGGATAGCGATACAGAATATCAGTCGGAATATGTACGAGGCATGTGTTTACACGTCTGGTACTGGTACGGGCTAGTTTCCAAGTGTGATAAGCGGGATGGTACACGGTGTTAATATCTAAAACCTCCGTGCATGAGGAGACACTGTGTGGTACTTGGACTTCGGTACGACCGGATATCTCAAAAGAGAGAGATGATGGGAAAACGCTCTGTCGGCACAACAACCGCAGCAGGGAAATGTGAATCACATCCACGACCGATGAGGCCTTGGGGAGATAGCGCTGCATGCGCTGCGAAGTGTTGTTGTGATGAGCGTCTTGAATTGTGTGAGTCTTGAGACCGCACGGCGACGACGATGGCCGAGAAACAGCTAATCAGGCGGCCGGACAGGTTGCGTAAACAGGTTCCATTGTGAAGTGTGTAGCCATGTTGGTATTGGTGGCAACCATAACAACGGCCTTCACACTGGACGACGGTGTGGTGAGTGTGCGGGCATGGTTACATCAGCGAAAACGAAGGTCCCGGCAGACGATCAGGCGCCAACCGGAAGTGCGATCCAGTGAGTAGATGTACGGGTGTAATACCGCGCAGTGGAGTTCATATTGTACTGGCCGATTGCTTCACTGCGTTGATTTAAAATACTGCGAATCAGGCAGAGGGATCTAGAAAGTTATGTCAATTCCTAGCGCAGTGTGGAACGGTGCGCATTTATCATCGTACAGGCGATCTCGTGTCTACACCAGCAGCAGTAGCAGCAGGGTCCCACGAAAAGAAATCGTCCTGCAACGAATGGGTGGATGTAGGAGTGGCGCGTCAATAAACACAAAGCCAATAATTGTGCAGTCACAGCGGCGGCGGATGGGTGAACTGCAGGACGGATAGACATGCAGGCAGGCGGGCGGACGGACAGACAGACAGGCAGGCAGGCAGGCAGGCAGGCAGGCAGGCAGGCAGGCAGACAGGCGGACTCACAAACAGACAGACAGACAGACAGACAGACAGACAGACAGACAGACAAACAGACAGACAAACAGGCAGGCGGACAGACAGGCAGGCGGACAGGCAGGCAGGCAAGCGGACTGACTGACTGACAGACAAAGAGGCGAACAGATTGGTGAATAATAAATTGGTAATAAGCGCCCATTGATATGACAGTCAGTCTATTCCAGGCACGTTCATGAGTTAGACGATGCACACCTGGTCGTATTCGTCCTCTTTGAAGAAGGTGTCCACGATAAAGTATGCTAAATCGCATAGTATCTCATTATCATGCTGTTGTAGGAGCTCAATTTTCGCAAAACCTAGAAAGGACATTCCTTTGTTCACCAACGAGTCATGGTTAATTTTCATAGGCCCTGCCGGTCGCACTTACCGCCACATTTTTCGATGGTCGCGCAAACCTGCTCCATAAAGTCCGACGGACATCGTTTGAGGAGATCGCTGACTGTTTCCAGCACAATCTTCACCAGATTTACATCCCGCGATGACAAGTGATCACACAGCGGCAAGACAACGCCGCAATCGAGCAGGGCGGTGATTTGCCAGAGATTGCCGCCTTGGACCACGTTCGAGACGACCCACAGAGCTTCCTGAACCAGCGCCCGGTTATCCTAAGAAAAAAATCCGGAGCAATGTTTAAAAAAGGATCGAAAAGCATCAACCGGGCTTCAGGCAGACTCACGTTTTGTAAGAATGCGAGAATTTGAATGAGGAAATCCGGGACGTCGATAATAGTCTGGATCTGTTCCGCTGATCCTGCTGCAACATTCGCCACGCACATCAAAGTCTCCTGAGAACCACAAAGCGGATCGTGTACACATTTTCAACCATAGAGTCAAATTTTTCGAAGACTCCGTACCCTTTGAACGCATTTAAAATTGGATTGCAGGAGAGCGGGGAACCGCCTGACGAAGTCGGCGCGGATCACGGCGTCACAGTGGGCGTCCGTGCCCGATAGCAGATTTCCTAGAAGTCGGACAGCGCCCATCTAAATAGAAAGCTCACATCATTGCTTTTGCATTGGGTAATTGGCTAAAAAAATTACTAACCAAAAACTTCACATTATCCGGATTAGAGTCGGGAATATCCGCGATGGATTGTAGTACAACTGTGTCCCGGACAAGAAGATCAGCTAACTCGGGAGGCTCATCAGACAAGTAAGCCATACTCCAAACTGCGTCCACTCTAACCTGCAACAGTCAGGCAGACAAACAGTCAGTCAAGCAGACAGACAGAAAAACAACCAGACAGATAGACAGCCAGACAGACAGACAGACAGACAGACAGACAGACAGACAGACAGACAGACAAACAGATCGACAGACAGGCAGACGATCAGGCAGGCAGGCAGGCAGACAGACTGCGTATGCTCTTACCAATTGGTCCCCATGACGCACCATCCACACAATTTTTGGAAAGAGCGCCTCAATCACATCCACTGAAGGCGGCGGGTTCCTTGTTCGACATATATTGACTATCAGCCAGCTCACGCTTCTTGCCAGTGCCAGGGAAGTATCTTCCTTCAGAAAGGGGAATATGGAATCCAATAATCCATTATCCAGGGCCATGTTGCGAAAGTGACCGTTGTCCGACACGATATTTCCGACTGCCCAAATTGCTTGACCGACTAATTCAGGGTCCGCAGCACCGAAAAGTCCGATCAGCGGAGCCAGTGCGCCTTCTGCCACGACGGCCAAGGTGTTGGAAGAAGCTCCCCCAGCAATGTTGCAGAGAGCCCATGTTGCTTCAAACAGTGTATGCTTCCTGTGAACCAAAAACAATTGTGAGAAAATGCCGATGACAGACATCAATAGATCCAATCCGACAAACACAGAGTCGCACGTTTAGGGACGTACTCAGTCTCTGGAGTCAATAGGGACACCAACGGTCGAACAAATCCCATTCGGACCAACAGCTCCAGCGGTGGGTTCTCCTCGAGCGCTGTAACTAACCTGAAATCGCAACACAGCACAGCACAACTAAATTTCAAATTACGTACACCCCATTCGAATAAATTTCTCCGCAAGAAAAACGGAATGCTCGTAAGGAAATCATTCACGAATGAAAATGTAACGCATATGAATCAAAATTAAATCTGTCGAACAGATACAACGAAATCGTTCAGCTTTAATCGATCAATCAATCATAAGTCGAAATTGATTCGATTACTCCATTATACCCGCGAATCAAATCGATCAATCAATCGTAAGACGAAATTGATTCGATTACTCCATTATATCCGCGAATCAAATCGATCAATCAAGCGCAAGGCGATTCAAGTAAGTAGAACCAGTAAGGATACGACTAATCGACCAATCAACCGCAGGCCAATGCGTGTTCATTAAATCGGATGTCAGTCAAAGTTATTGTACCTGACTTTTTGAACAGCCTTGAAGACTTCTTTGGGCTCGGTGGATTTCATTTTCCCCAAGACACCTTTCAGGAGAGCGTGAGAATTTGCTGGAGCTGAACTGGACTCATGCTGGAATTCTGCAAACGCCGCCAAGTAGCTGCTGACAGATTCCTTGCGAATAATATTCTCCTGCTGATTTGGTGTTTCGAAGGAACCGCTCCTTCGTTTCGCCAGAAACTCTTCACGGCGTTCGCTCCTTTTCCGAGCATCTTCGGGCGTCTGACTTTTCCTGCTAGTCTCCTATTACCAAACAAACAATAAAAAAAACAAGCCAAAAATTCCTCAAAATTAACATAGGCGTCATGCACATATTACGTAAGCCAAAAATACAGGAGGGCGGGGCTTATTTTACTGGTGAGCAATCAAGGGTCCAGACCACCCACTTACCCGGATAATCAAAATTATACAGGAGGGCGGGGCCTATTTTACTGGTGAGTAATCAAGGGTCCAGACCACCCACCTACCCGGATAATCAAAATTATACAGGAGGGCGGGGCCTATTTTACTGGTGAGCAATCAAGGGTCCAGACCACCGACCCACCCTCCTTAGATTACATAATATGTGGATGGCGCCTATCCGCTGAACTCTTACCTGGCTCCGGTACTTCGCTTTACATGCTGCCGTACTGGGAGGTGTCAAAAATGGATTCGATCCGTTCATGTTGAAACAGATTCGTTGGAGTAAATTAACTTCAATGATATTGTTTTAAATTGAATTGTTTGTGTGTGTGTTTTCATGCGGCCCAAGTCCAGTCGTAGCTCCGCCCAAATCGCGCAGTACAAGGAATGCGAGTAGTTGCGCCCCGTTTCCTTTAATTTTTCAATAATAACCAACCAAGACCAGGCGATCAGTCGGATTTTAACTAAAAATTCGGTAATTTCATGCAGAAAATTGAATTTTTAAGAAAAACACAACCGTACTTCCAGGCGAATCTCGAAATTCAAGGGCAGCAAGATTTTTTAAAACACGACGCGCACAGTTTTGCCCTGTAAATTTAAACCTCTCTCTCTCTCTTGGCTGTTTCACTGATAATCATCTGGATAGCAGCACCCGACGCAGACAGACACAGCTGACGCACAAAGGAGCTTGCATTTTCAGCTGTCGTGTTTTAGCTTTAACCAAGCCGAGCAGCAGCAGCAGAGTTTCAGTTCAAATTCCGCTTTGTTTTGGTTTCATAACATTTCTCTCCATAGGCTTGGCGCTTTAGTTTTCCCTTCATCTTGGTAATTTTTCCTTTTCTGTTTTATTGCTCTGCGGAAAGCCGTGCATTGGAACTTGACGTTGCGTGTGGGATTGTGTGGGTCATCCCGGGGGAAGTGTGGAAGAAGAGCGAGCTGGTACGTAACGTATCGTACTGTCGCGACCAATTCGGTCTTGCTTTTTAGACCCACCCGTATATTATGACTGCACAGTGTGCAGTGTGCAGTGCACACACTGTGCTTCACTGCAGTCATAATACACACGTGGCCAAAACCTTGCGCTGACTGAGTCAAGCATTTTAACTCGACGGCTGTCTACAACAGGCATGGATCGAGTGTGATGGCTTAACTCGGTCAGCGCAAGGGTTTTGCCACGTGTGTATAAAGTGTCTCACCAACCATCATTAGTCTACAAAATGCGGATTTCGACGTTCCACTTCCACTTTCTGCTCTTTCAATTTTCACAATAAAAATAACTACATGCATCGTACATCGCGGCAGAAGCGTCGTTGTAGAGCGTAGAATACACAGCGCTGTAATACTGAAATGTTGCGTTGCACATTTTTACTTGTGATGGTGATTACTCAACCACCCACATGATGTGCGTTGCAACTTACAGGCCCGAGCTCATGGATTAACTGTTGAGCAGTACGTAACGCGCATTGCTCAACCGTTTCTACCCTCCACCACCACCACCACACACGGACCACGACGACCAAACAAGCTGGGGAAAGTTACTGTCTTCCCGTCCAGACCTATCCCTTCAGAATCGATTGATTGATTGATTGATTGGGCGGTTGATTGATTGATTTGATCGATTGGGCGATTGATCGATTGGGCGATCGATTGATTGATTGATCGATTGGGACCGCGCTCATTTGTGGGAGTCTCTGTTGCCTGGTTATGGCTGGCGTCTGCTGCGGATCCTCCTCCAAACGCACCAAACTCAACAAGATGGACCAAGATGAGTCGGAGTCGTCCAGCAGCAAGGACGGCCATTCGTCCAAGCACACCACCACCAATCTCGCCCTCATCAAACCACGCTCCGAGCGTCTGATCGTCTGCCATGACATGTGCTATTTCTGCTTCGACGTGCTGTTTGCACATCTTCATCGTCACGATCCGCCGGAAACGCCTAACACCTTCCCCAATGATGCTTAGTAAGTATCTATTCGCTCCGTGCGGGACGGTGTTGGAAACTGGTAATTATTGGAGTAATACACATACGTGGCAAAAACCTCAGGCCGACCGAATTAAAGCCAACTTTTTACCGGCGCCCAACAAAATGGGGTGGTCGGAGTTTGAGCCAATCTCGGCCATTGCGTGCAGCTTTCTCACATTGCTTGATTCATTGATTTAACACCATATTGCCTAAATATTTTGAAGTCAATCAATCTATCAATCGCCTGAACAGAGATTGCGTAGTCAACTGTTCAAAAACAGTTGCACGCATTGGCAAAATGGCTCAAACTCCGACCACCCCATTTTGCTGGGCACCGGTGAAAATTTGGCTTAAATTCGGTCGGCCTGAGGTTTTTGTCACGTGTCTAGTTCGTCGCCCCTGTGTGTTGTGGTTTCCGTAGTCCGTACAAAGTCTGTATAGAGTGTAGTCTGTACTCTGCGGCGTTGGATTAGGGGCGAAACGTAGTTGACATTTTGCGTGCCCTATTTTTCCAGCCCGCTCTTTGTCACGTGGAAATCGGGCCGCGATCATCGATTGCGCGGGTGCATCGGCACGTTTAGCTCCTTGAATCTGCACCACGGTTTGCGGGAATACGCCATTACTAGGTATGCTGACTCAATCATTGCGGAGGTCGTCATCTCAATGTGTCTTCCTGTCCCTGTCTGCAGTTTTTTCTGCCCATTTCATGAATCATAAGTCTGTCCAACCTTGACTCATAATGCCTAGGCAACATAGGGAGACAGGGATATTGACAGACAGACAGACAGACAGACAGACAGACAGACAGACAGTGGATGTAATGTCGATCAGTCTCTGTCCAAGCGTCCGTGTGGTGTGGCTCGGACGATCACGAGCCATTCACCGCCACTTGTTTTCGTTATTGTGTTCATTCTTACAGTGCCGTCCAGGACTCGCGATTCAGTCCCATCACCAAAGATGAACTGCCAAAGCTGACCGTTGCTGTCTCGATCTTGACCAATTTTGAACCGGCCACTGACTACTTGGATTGGGAGGTATTGTGCTAGGACGGCACGTGTACTCTGGCAGTATGAGTGCTTTTTACTGTCTCGCGTGATGTCGAGCGTATTTTCGACCTTTTCTGTGCGCTTTGTAGGTCGGCGTTCACGGTATCCGAATTGAATTCAGCGGCGACAAAGGTGGCAAGAAGAGTGCAACGTACTTGCCAGAAGTTGCTCACGAACAAGGTACCACCATCACGCCCTTTCGCTCTGGTTAGATCTTATAGGGTGCTCATATTGCCGTTGGTTCTTGTGTTGTGTCTCGGCTTGCTCACGAACAAGGTACCACCATCACGCCCTTTCGCTCTGGTTAGATCTTACAGGGTGCTCATATTGCCGTTGGCTTTTGTGTTGTGTCGCGGCTTGCTTCTCAATTCCTATTCTCTGTTGTGGGCACCGATGGTGGAAGTAAGCTTCCCCGGAGTTCTATTTCGAGTCGCTTTCCAGGCTGGGACCATGTCGAGACGATTGACTCGTTGATGCGGAAGGCCGGTCACCGTGGGCAGATCACGTTGGACATCCGGAAGACCATTCGTTTGGTGCGATATCGCAGCGAAAAGTTGGCGGTGGCCTTCAATGATTATGCTCAGGTGCGGCGCATTAAAGTCGGTGCGTAGAGGTGTGATCTCAGAGGGCGTGTGCGGAGAAGAGACATGATGTGGCTGGCCGCTGGGTACGCGCCGTGTGTGCGGAGAAGCCAAACCTCTAGGGTGATGAATCAGATCGTCTGGAGGTTCAATATGCTCTGTTGGATGAGAAAAAGAACTTACGACAGATTTGTGACGGCTTTTCCCTACTTCTTTTACATAATTTCTCGCAACTGTGCTGTTAGCTTTTAGCCACTTGGTCAGGGGGAACGATCCGGGACCGTTCGGTTTGCATGAAAAACTGCCGAATCGTTGCTTCCCGTTTTATCTCCCTCTGTTTCTTTTACACTTCGCCCTTCTGTGTTTGTGCTGTGATACTCGCGGGGTTTTGTGGCACTCTCTCATTATTCATTTCCTTTGTTTCTTTTTTTACTAATCAGTCTGTGATTTTTTTGTAAAACGCATTGACTGTGGTGCCGTTCATCTCACACAATCACGATCAGAACTCAGTGACAACTGACATGTTCCGACCGCGCGCAACTAGAAGGCCTTGCTCTATCATCTAAGGCGCGTTTCGGCTACCAGGGGGGGTTGGCTACCCAGGCAACTGTCATGGGGTGCAACCACCACTAGGGTAGATGGGACCCGACCATGGTCGCGACCGTAAACTGACCATGAAGGAATGCATATGGTTGTAATTCACTGTACGGTAGTAGACTGACTACTCAGAACATTGGAAAGTTTGAGGCTTTCATGTAGAAGCACAGTAGTCGCGATCTCAGTTTCGTCGGGTCGCAACCCCAAACGGCCAAGGGTCGCCTGGTCAAGTCACATTTACAATCAACGACAAGATTGAGTACACTGGAGGGTCCGGGGTATGGGCAAAAGGGGGCGGGGCAGGGGTGATCAGGTGGTTGATTGTTCGATTGTTTGAAAACCACCCCCTGCTCCGCCTCTTTTGCCCATTCCCCGGACCCTCCAGTGTACTCAATTTTGTCGTTGACTGTACCCTACTGGCACAATACTGCTGAGTGACGTTGACCAACACAAACAGAAGCCGTTCTTCCAGCCAATGCGGTCATCGATCAATCAATCGAGGCAGACAAAAGCCTTCTCAGTGCTTAACCTAATCTGCACCTGAGCCCTTAAACAACAGGAACAAACCCCTTAACCAGCACGAACAAACGCCGTTCCTAGTTGGAAACTTCGAACAGAAAGCCGTAAATGTTATCAATCAATGAACTGATTGATCGAGTGAGTATACTCGCGATCTCAAGGGACAGCTAAGCCCCGCCTTCCTCGGTATGGCCTTGCACTCGATTGAACGTTCAATCTGATTCACTCTTCTCTGATTAGCTCATTTCGTACAGTTACTCATTGTGCTCGATCGATTGATTGTACAGTCGTGCTTTTCCGTTTATTTCTCCCTACAGTGGTAATTTGGTGAAGGGCACTAAATAGGCACGGCCCGGGCTGGTTAAAATTTACGGATAGGGCAGAAAAGTGTCCCTTGAGATCGCAAGCGTACGGTACTGATTATTAAGAAATTGTAGTGGATTGTTGATGTGCCATTGTTGCGATATCATTGTTTTCGATAATTTGTTGTCATCGTCAGTCAATCAACAATGCCTCCGAAAGACAGGCTTGCAGAGCTACAAAAGGTACGCTGCAGATAACTTTTGTCTTCCGCGGTGTAGAAACGTAAAACTGTTCGGCTTACAGGGGCAGAAGGGGAAGATAACTTCCCTTCCGGAAGTGGCTATTTTAATACGAGAGGACGCCGTGGAAAAGTTTCTAGAAAAAGTACGTCTTTCACCTCGGGGTTTACGGAATTACGAAATGAAATGAAAGTTGTGTTGGAAATAGGTTGAGAATGTGTCTCAAAGCATCGATCTCGTGGAGAGCAAAATCAAAGCGATCAAGGAGATTCATTCCAGCATCCTCAACTCCCACTCCGATTCCCACCGTACGTGCAAGCGCACCTGCCCTCCGAGTCGCCCGTTTGATTAGTCGGATGTGTATTTGTAGAGGAAAAAGAGGAGCAGGAGCGGGTGATGAAGCAGATCACGCAGATCGCCACAAATATCCGGAATGACATGCAAGGTGCGGTGATAGATACATTCAGTGAAATTTTGAAATGTGACGACAGCGAATCGATAGAGGACATCGAGAGGGATCGATTTAAACAAAATTAGGTGAGGAAAGATAAAACTGAGGGAGATTTGGCAGTTACAAGTGGGGGTACAATCAGCCAATACAATCTGCAAACCGATGCTTGATTGATTGATTGATTGAGTGGTGGTGGTCGAATTCTGAAATTTCACTGTTTATATACATGTGGCAAAAACCTTGCGCTAACCGAGTTAAGCCAATACACTCGTTGCATGGCTGTTGTACACAGCCATCGAGTTAAAGTGCTTGACTCGGTCAGCACAAGATTTTTGCCACGTGTGTATACTGTGCTTTTGCCCAAGGTGCGCGTGTCTTCAACCTGTTGCGTTGTTTCTACTTGTGATGATGCGGTATATATGACCTGTCTTCCCACAGGCCTGCAGAAGGAGGCGGACAAGCCGGGCCTCTCAAATTTCACTTTTCGGATGCGCAAAACGCACGTAAGTCCGATTTATTGTCATGGTTGAGATTGTAGTTTGCATGTGTAGTAGGAAGTAAAGGCCGTTAACCAGGCCGTTTTAGAAATCGTAGCTTAACCAGGCCGGTTTTTTTCAACGCTCATTTTCCGGCGCTGCAGTGCTGCCATGCCATAGCAGATGGCTTGAAAACATTCAGAAAAATTCTTTGACCCATTTTAGTTTGTTCCTAAGCCTGACGGTTCGAATTTGGGTCCAAAAAAGGAAGGGAAGAACCTCAATTGAGAAGTGTGCAAGCAGTCCGGTAGAGGCGCCACTTCGGTTCCTTTTACTTTCGACTTCGCAAAAACGACTTCTGCGCCACCTGCTGGCCTGCCGGCCTGGTTAAGTTAGGATTTCTAGAACGGCCTGGTTAACGGCCTTTACTCGTTCTGTACGCTCCCGATCTCAAGGGTCGATTATGCCCACCCCCGCTGATTCTCATCAAGCTTGAGCGGATCGTTCAATTCCGTTCACTGGTCTGTGAGTGGCCCGTTGGTTTTTGCCTGACAGGCTTTGCTACCTTGCTTGATTGAAATGACGATTTCGGTTTCAAAATTTAAAGTCAATAAAATTTAAGTGAATCTGAATGAAGAACCAAGCGAGCGACGGAACGTGTTTTCGGGCCGGATCTAAAATCGAACCTTGAGATCGGGAGCGTAGAGTACGAAATGGCCGATTGATTGATGAATTTAATGGAGTAACTGGACTTTATTCGTTTACGCAGCTCGTTGGTTGATTGCTGTATTACATACTTACCATATATTGAGATGGAATTGCGAATTTAGTGAGAGCCAGACGCATACTTTTATATATCTGAATTATTAAATTGTAAATAATGGAATGTCGACGTGTCTTACTATTGCAGCACAGCAGTCTGGCAAGAAGACTGGTCAACGTGATGGACGTTTACAACACCGAGCAGGCGGACTACCGGCAAAAGTGTAAAGCAAGGATGAAGCGGCAACTGGCCATTGTCGACCCTGGTAGGTGGACTACGTCCTAGTGCTCTTTGGATTAATTTAAATAGTCATTTAAAAGAGGCCAAAATATAATTTAATATTCAGTGATTTTTAATTTAATTTTAAATCCAGTGATTTTTAATTTAATTTTAAATCCAGTGAATTTTAATTTAATTTTAAGTCCAGTGAATTTTAATTTAATTTCAAATCCAGTGATTTTTAATTTAATTTCAAATCCAGTGATTTTTAATTTAATTTAAGATCCTTCGCCTGGCCATGTGTTGAATTTTAATTAATTGGGCGACTGTATTTTTTTATTTAAAATCAGACTTCAGTCACGTGCTCGTGCTGCTTTTTAATTTATTTTAAATCCAAACTTTTGATTGAAAACAATCAATCAAATTTACTTTTTGTGTACAGTTTCGTAAACAATAGACTTGAACAAGGCTGTCTTTACGTTTTGTAGATGGGAAACCAAAAACGGACGAGGAGATGGAGAATCTGCTCGAGAGCAAAAATCTTCAAATTTTTTCTCAAGGAGTAAGTAGAGTGAATGCGTTTATCCACTTCAGTGATCAGAGTGGTAGATTATTGTCATTTTTTATGTTTCAGATCCTTGCCAATTCTGAAAAAGCCAAAGAAGCCCTGGCGGACGTGGAGGCACGCCATCAGGATATTCTCGCGCTGGAGCGCAACATTATCCAAATCAAGGAGCTGTTCTTCGAGGTGGCGAACCTAGTCGATGCACAGGTGCGTCCGACTACTCACATGGCCACAATTTTTGGTGGCAGACTTTGAGCCAAAAAGTGTGGTCCGAGTTCGAGCCGAACTTAGGCCACCCTGATGGCTCGAACTCTGCCACCCAAAATTAAGGCCAAAAGTGGCTCAAACTCAGACCACCCTGATGGCTCGAACTCTGCCACCCAAAATTGTGGCCGAGAGTGGCTCAAACTCAGACCACCCTGATGGCTCGAACTCTGCCACCCAAAATTGTGGCCATGAGTGGCTCAAACTTAGACCACCCTGATGGCTCGAACTCTGCCACCCAAAATTGTGGCCAAGAGTGGCTCAAACTCAGACCACCCTGATGGCTCGAACTCTGCCACCCAAAATTGTGGTCATCTGTGTAGACAGATTGGAAGAATTCGTTTGCGAGAAGTAATTGTGGCTTTTGAAACTTTTAGAACGACACAATAGACCGGCTCGAGAACAACATCGAATTGGGCGTTAACAAATTGAACGACGCTAAAGATCAGATGGGAGATGCCCTGATAAAGCAGAAGAAAGCTCGAAAGGTGAGTTTTGGTGTCCCTTTTTTCGTTGTGTCGGTCTGATCCAGCTTTATTTGTCTTCTCATCTTGTTTCGTTAGCTCAAAGTTTGCCTCCTCATCACGGTGCTCGTGCTGCTTGCCATTCTGGTCATCGGTCTTGCGGTGCAGTTCGGTTAAAATGTGAAATATTCGTTGTACCGGAGTACTGAGCTGAGTTATCTCTGCTGATTTTGTTGTCGATTCCGGACTGTTCTGCCTCCGGACCGGATTCCGGACTGTTCTGCATCCGGACCGGATTCCGGACTGTTCTGCATCCGGACCGGATTCCGGACTGTTTTGCATCCGGACCGGATTCCGGACTGTTCTGCATCCGGACCGGATTCCGGACTGTTCTGCATCTGGACCGGATTCCGGACTGTTTTACATCCGGACCGGATTCCAGACTGTTTTGCCTTTTGTTATTTCTTGTTGATAATTTCGTGTGCCTTTTCCAGTTCTTTTTAGTGGAAAACATGAAAATGTCTGGTGACTTTGTAACGCCAAGGAAAGTTGGAGTACATATACTTGTAGTAAGCTCATTAAATGCAAAAGTAGCAACGGTACGAGTAACAACTAGTCTTACGCCGAAATTTAATCCCCATTAGCCGACCCGAAACCCGACCCGAAACCCGACCCGAAACCCGACCCGAAACCCGACCCGAAACCCGACCCGAAACCCGACCCGAAACCCGACCCGAAACCCGAACCGAAACCCGAACCGAACAGCGGAGCCCGACAAACCCGAACCGAAATTTTCATTTTTTCCGACCCCGCCCAAAAATTAATTTTCTCGACGATTCTCGACCCGATAGTCCTTCTTCCCGAACCGAAACCCGAAAGCGTTTTTCGGGTTTCAGAATTTTTTCCGGGGCCCGAACGATTTCGGCGCAGGACTGGTAACAGCTGTACGAGTTAATAAAGTATAATATAGTATATAATATAGTATGAGGCAAAGTGTGTATTTCGACTCACCCTCCACTTGATCGATAAATCGGCTCATTCATGGATTTCTCTTTCACGGCTACTGCTAGATTGTTTGATTTCCAGAAGAGCTATAGTATACTAGGATGTAGTACAGCAAATCAAACAATCAAGCAGCTGCCATCAAGAAGAAATGCATGAGTGAGCCGATTTATCGACCAATTGGATGGTGAGCTGAAATACGCACTTTGCCTCATACAATAATAGAGCAGATCAGGTGTGAGTGTGGCCGATTGCGGCCGGCATGTACAGATCAACCAGCAAGTATAATGATGACAACAGCCTGGAGCATGCCTTCTTAACTTAAGGTACCAATTTCGCTTGTCTATTTTACCTCGTGCGTTTCTTGTGCCTCTAAAACCTGACTTCTCGGCTCGCCCCTTGCATGATACTACATCAAACAATTCCAGCCGTTCAAAATGGTTTGTGTCTTGCGTATTACATGTAGTAGCATAATTGCTTAGTTGTTCGGAGCGCCAATTGTACCATTCGAAATCAAAATTCTCCCAACTATTTCAGACTCCTCTCGACAAAGCCTGGTCACCGAGTCAATGGATTCATCGTGATCTTACGCCGCAAGAAGTCGTTTTGAACCATCAGTCTGTCACCCTCAAAGGTACTAGTACTGGAGTAATACAGAACAATATTTGCACAGCGTACTCAAGAGACAGTTGCATTCACATACTGTGAACTGTAGTATCTGTGTATTTACATCTGTGTATTTACATGTATTTCTTTCCGAGCGTTCTATTCCGTGCGCCATGGCCGGCAACATCGTTAACATTAACGTTCATATCGTAATAACACCTTTTGTAGGGAGTGAGCTAGCCAGGAGAAACCTTTATTGCAAAGCCAACGTCCGCTATGGTGCCACTGCAAAGAATGTGTTCGATCTGTATACCACCTCTCCGAACGTTCCGACAGGTATTAAACGTGTCTGTCTGCCTATCCAGCTGTCTGCTTGACTGTCTGTCTGTCTGTCTGTCTGTCTGTCTGTCTGTCTGTATGGCTGTCTGTCTGTCTGTGTGTCTGCCTGTGTGTCTGTGTGTCTGTCTGTGTGTCTGTGTGTCTGTCTGCCTGTCTGCCTGTCTGTCTTGTCTGTATGGCTGCCTGTTCACTTATGTATTGGTATGCAAATACATTTAGTTCACTGACTTTCTGGTATTCTTATCGCGCTTCTATTAATAGGATGTCCCATGGTCGTATATATTCATGGCGGCTACTGGCAGTACTTGAGGTTAGAGGTACTTCCATAACTTCTTCAACTATTTACTAGTTCCGGATGTCATTGGTCAATGCGCAGTCTTCTTGACTCGCAGCAAAGAGGAGTCGGCTTTCCTCGCTCCATCCCTCAACGCGAGCAGACCTGACGGAGTGGTTTTTGTCGCCGTTGACTACGTCCTTGCCTCAGAAAAGGAGCATGAAGAGCATGGTACTCCTTTCCATGTCCTCTCCGTGTCCGGTATCCCGCCCCTAGCTTACCTGTGATCATTGCAGCATCGATGGCCGGAATTTACAGTGCGATGCAGGACCTGCTACGCGCGTTGAATGTGGTAGCCCGAAAATTGAACTGCAGGTACAGTGAAAGTGAAAGAGATTCGAACGACGTCACAGTATCGTTTCTACTTTAATGTCTCAAACTCCAGAGTAGCAACGGCCGGCTCCGAGCAAACGGTTCGATAGAAATAAACTCACGTGACCGTTCGAATCTCAAGACTTGGAATGTATTACGAATCATTACTAACTGCACTACAATTCAGTGGCGCGCCGAGGGGGGGGGGAGTGTTTTGTTGATCTAAACCCCCCTCCCCCCGGAAGTAAAAAAAGCGCCCCAAGGGTCCCCCCTTAGAGAAAAACACTATGATTGAGAATTGTCATGCAATACTGTAAAGTCCCGACCCATCTGTGGTACTTTTTGGACCCCCCAGTAAATCAGACCCGGTGGGCCATACATCTTTGCAATCAATCAAAACGGTCACTTTTTACTGTGTGATGACGTAGCACCATGGATGGGCCGGGACTCTACAGTACTCCCCCCCTTAAACCAAAGCTCGGCGCGCCACTGCTACAATGCATAATGATCGTTGTCTTGCACTCCTGTCGTTCTAGTTACGGTATGTAGACAGGAATAACCCTGCTTGTTTCAGTGCCATCCATTTTATTGGGCACTCTGCCGGAGCTCACCTTTTAGCGGGAATGTGCAGCCTAGATTATCCGTCCGACCAACGGCCCTGGCTATTTAAGCTAGTCAAAAGTCAGTGTGGCAGCCCAATAACGTCTCCCTGAAGACGAAATTAGGAAATGCCAAATGTGGGTTTGCCGGGTTTTTTTACATTGCAGGCTTGTGGTTGGTGAGTGGCGTTTACGAGCTGGAACCCATTCGCCACACCTATGTGAACGAGCCTCTGCAACTATCCAGGTACTACACACGTGGCAAAAACCTCATGCCGAACCGAATAAAAGCCAACTTTTTACCGGCGCCGGGCAAAATGGGGTGGTCGGAGTTTGAGCCATTTTGGCCAATGTGTGCAGTTGTTTCTGACCACAGCTGACCACGCACTTGATTGATTGATTGACTTTGATTTATTTTTGCAATCTGGTGTTAAATCAATGAATCAAGCGGTGTGAGAAACAACTACACGTACTGGTTGAAATTGGCTCAAACTCCGACCACCCCATTTTGTTGGGCGCCGGTAAAAATTTGGTTTTAATTCGGTCGGTCTGAGGTTTTTGCCACGCGTGTATCTCTCGCTTCTCGTAGAGTTGTTATATAGAAGCGTATTTAGTGCGTTCCATAATGCTTGGTCTTCGTTCGGGGATGTGTAGTGCGGAGGTCGAGGCTTGCAGTCCAGTCAGGCAGGTTGAGAAGTTCATCCGCAACATGAAAAACTCCAGCGATGCAGTTGTCCACATTGTCTATGGGGAATTCGAGGCCCCGACGTTTGAGCTGGAATCACTCCAGTATTTTCATGTATGTTTTATGGACGACTGCGGGATGAATCTTTTCTGGAGAAGACGACGGTGATGACCAAAACGAAACTAAACTTTAAAATCTAAACTAAAATTCTTGGGACTAATTTCTTAGTTTTCTTTTTAGGTTCCGAAAATAAAAAATTAAACTCAGTTTTAGACACTAAATATTTGAGTGAAAAAGCCAAAAAAATTAATTAATTAACTAATTTGATTTAGACTAAATTAAATCTGTTGGTTACAAACTAATAAAAGAAACTTTGCAAAACAACTAATTTTTAGTTGCTCAAAAATTATTCCTCTGCTGACTATTTTTTGTTTTTACCATCCTTACTGTACGCTCCCGATTTCAAGGGTCGATTTTAGGTCCGGCCCGAAAACACGTTCCGTCGTTCGCTTGATTGTTCATTCAGATTCACTTAAACTTTATTAACTTTAAATTTTGAAACCGAAATCATTTCAATCAAGCAAGGTAGCAAAGCCTGTCAGGCAAAAACCAATCACGGACAAGTGAACGGAATTGAACGATCCGCTGAAGCTTCATGTGAATCATCGGGGTTGGGGCATAATCGACCCTTGAGATCGGGAGTGTACAGTATGTTTTTCTACTTGACTGATTTACCGATCGATTTTTGTGCTTTTAGGCGCTCAAAAAGGCAATGGAGGAGACAACGGGTGGTGCAGGGTTTTCAGTTCCAGAACCAGTAAAAGTATCTGGACGAGATCATTTTGACGTGATTGACGACCTCAAAAACAACCATGTCCTGGAGGTAAGGGAGATGCGAATTATTTCGCTGCATGGCCAACTAATTGCTGGACCAACTGGTCGCTGGACCAACTGGTCACTGGTCCAACTGGTGACTGGTCCAACTGGTGGCTGGTCCAACTGGTGGCTGGTCCAACTGGTCGCTGGACCAACTAGTCGCTGGACCAACCAGTCGCCGGACCAACTGGTCGCTGGACCAACTGGTCGCTGGACCAACTGGTTGCAACCTCCTCCGAGTAGTGTGTTCTGCTGGGCGTGTTTTAACAATTATTACGCGTTACTTACAGAAACTTCCCAAAATGTTTGGCGAAGACCAAACGGCCACCAACAGGACCAAAACACCGACCGGCCTGCTCGGAATCACATCGCAGAATTGCGACTTGCGGGAAGTGTCTCTGCGTGACGTAGTCAATGCTTCTACTTATATTTTCACCCTATAAATTTTTCATTTATTAAATCTTCTGTATTTGTCCTGGAAGCGTTGAAACATTAATCAATCAATCGATGATCTTCCAAAGTAGTCAGTTGTATTTATTTTCTGACACAAATCTGGACGCCTTCGTTGACCACTGGCCACATGCCAGTCAACAATCCAACTCAGGTAATTATTTTTAGAGACTGCTAATAAATGGTCAACTTGGTAGATGGTAAAAACACGTAATTAACTTTCGGCCAGCTCACAGCCTGCGGAGACCTTTTCACTCAACAAAAAAGTGAAAACGAGTTAACTTTGGCAATTTCTGTTGGAAATTGATCGAGCAGCAAACGAACAAGCCATAATCTCTAAAAGTCAAGCAACATACCAACTTTTAAAATCAGTTGAGTTTAGCAAAATCGCTCAAACCATCATGGCGTGAAAATTCGGAAGTCACGATTGGACGACATTGGGCGTTGAAGGGTTAAAAAAGGGATCACAAGGGGATCGAGTTGCTGAAATGGATAGATTTTATAGTATATATATTCATCAAGGAGTATCCGTTCATGTTCGAAATTCGTATGGTCGTCAGTTAAAGGGTCGGCTTCTGACGGCGGAGTTACTTCTTCTCCATTCAAAACGGGCAATGGTTTATTAGGACAGATAAGCCTCCGTTTGATTTTGAAACTCCGCTCAAACATGCAAACTTATTTCGTAATACCGGAATATTTTAATATTTCGCGAAAAACTCAGCTGTGCGCATTCGAGATGGTAAGTCACAGCACACAGGCCGGCCATCTTGAATACACGGAGACGAAATGTCGATTAGTTTGCATCAGATAGCAGTCTTTGCTTACTTAGCTAACGCTAGACGAAGCAAAACATTACTTAAACATGAATCTGGTAAAAAAGATTAAAAAATTAGTGTAGAAAAAAACGAAAAGGAAATGAATCGCCAGACGGCACTTTTTCAAAGCAAAATTTTAGGGCGCTCCAGATTTTCGCCGTTTGGGTTACTCGAAATGATTGAGCTTCGCAAGAAAAGCCCTTTAATGATGGATCCGTATAAAGGCACTTAATTTACAAGTGTTCAAATAATTAATGTTTAACGCAACACTAAAAGAAACAATTTTGAATTTTGCGAAATCCGGGCTGAAAAATACCAGGCTTTGATGCCATCTTTATTGAGAAATGCCAAAAAAAGTACTATTTGGCAATTTATTCATTTGCATCTAAAAGAATTGGATTCTGGAGTTCCCACTAAACACGTTATCGAAATCGGATTGAAAAACCCACTTCTTTTTGGTGCACTGCTGTTTGGTTTAAGATATAAGGATAATAGATGCCGGCACAAAAATGAAAATGATGGCAGTACAGAAATTAATGAGGAAGAGTACAAAAAACGCTCCGGAGCAAGCTGATATCTGATTTTGCTGTTGAAATTTTTATGCGTTTTTCTCACCCCGGTCGGTTAAAATTAATTTTAAATTAGATAGAAAATCCAAAATCTCGATCAACTTTAATTTTTCCGGTAGACGGGCTTTTACACACAAATAACTCGGAAAATGTATTGCGCAGGGAACCTCTTCAAAACACGTAAAACGGAAACTCTCCCAACTTCGCGTGCTAACGCTTCTGTAAGAACAGAATCAGTCACAGCCTTTGTCTTTTTTAGTGGCCGTTCTGTTTCCCGAAGGTCGTGGAACTTTTAACATACTTGTGTGAGTTTCGGCTCCTCCACATTTGCTGACATCAGGCAGCCTGTTTTATCCCCCAGTATCAAAGTAGAGTATTCGTTTTGACACCGATTGCGGTGTCATGAGCGAACTTCGAATTACTATCCCGTGTTGCACATCTGGCTCTCTCTTTACCGTTTTTTTTCCTTCCTAAGCTTGCTCAACCTTGCGACCATCCGTCGTAGACCCGGTGGCTTCATCAATCTTCCGCTTATCCGTAGACTTTTTGTTCCTTCATTGCAACTTCGAGAAGACGTCCGCGGTCTGTTTCAGGTTCGCATTGCCATCAACCGACCGCTTCAAGTATCCGAACAGTCACCAACCCTCTTTCGGCGTTTACGCAAGGGTGGACAAGTTCCTTCCTTGGATCGCCGACATGACCCGACAATTCAGTTAGAAAACTTTGATTCAGCGCAATAGTAACTCGCACGCGTGTACCAAATTGGCCATTTTCGTTGCTTCTTCTACATAAACTGTATAGCGTACAATGGGCCACACAAAGTGGTGACACCCATCTACGAAATTGTGTAGCTTTTTTCATTTATAGTGCTCACTTTTTGTAGTTGTTTCTTTCCCATTGACGGACCTGATTTTAATTTAATAAAATTTGCTAGAAAATGCACTAAGCACTTATATACTGGTCTAAAGACTGCCGACTCCGTTAGGGAGGTACAGTAGAATTCCGATCCATTGGTGCTGATTCTTGGACCCCCCCCCGTAAATTAGTTCCGACAGGCCGAAAACCTGAAGTGCTTCAATCAAGTAATCAGTCACCCGATTCTCACACAATTTGTACATCGAGAATGACGTGCAGTCTTGTGGTCTCCTATTTTGCAACCAATCAGTTCCGGTCTCTTGACTGAGCTGATTGCGCAATAGCACCAGTTGATCGGAATTCTACAGTAGTATGCTGGGAAAGGAGCCGCTGGCAGGAAGTTTGGCATGCGAATTTATGGATGATTCGACGATTCTGTGTCCTCGGAAGTTTACCGATTCCTTTCGAATGGTGGAAACAATTTATTCTTAATGAGGTAGACACTTTTGTTATCCTGCGGTAAAAAGGTGCAGTATTCCGGGGACGATCTACCCTGCACCTCGTCAGTGGGCGGCGCTTGGACGAATACAAGTCCACAGCCGAAGAGCGGATCGTGAATTTGTAGCGGTTTCAACAACTGCAAACAACCAAAGAGACATTGAGAATCCCATTTTGGTGGCACGAATTTGAGACGATAATCGCAAAATGTTTCCATTTTATAGTTCTAAATCGGTTCAATATTGGTGATCATTTTCTAAATTATTTCTTCGGCAATGCTACACGAATTTGTTGGGCGGAATTTCAAAGTCCGGGAAACAGGAAGATCCATTTTCCATGATTTTGTCTATGAGGTTTGGATCTTTGAAAAAAGGTTTCATTTCATGATCTTGATATTATCCAACTCAGAAAACATCCATCAGGAATCGATCGGCATTAGTAAAATTTCTGTTTCACAGCAGGGGGCGGAGCTAGGGGTCATTCTCACGCTGGACCGGAAATTTCCGAGGGACATCCCAAAAATGGCCTGTAACTCCGCCCCCCGACGCCTGAAAACAACTTTTCTGATTTCATTCCAAATCCAATCCAAATCCATTCAATTCTAAATTGAAATTCCAATTCGATTCCAATTCGATTCTAAATTGAAGTTGAAGCGGGTTACTTTCAAAAACCGTGAAGTTAAACCTTTCAAAACTCGAAAGAGTACAGTGAAAATCATTGAAATGGAATCGGCCAGTGATTTTCGGACTTTTGAATTTCTGCAAAAACTTCTTTTTTTTTTAGTATTGCCGATAAGATTTTTTTCAGTTATCTTCAACTCTCAAAATCGGAACCCAAGTGAAAAATACCGACTGTTTTGGTATTTACCTTGTCGGCATTGACGCGAGTTGTTTCGTAGATGGTTTTATCCTCGGCGCCGAATTTACTCCGCAACGCAAACGGTTCCTTCTTCCCATAATAAAGGTTTATTTTGTGGTAATTTGTCTCATGGACCTGCTTCTTTTTCTCTTTCATTAATTTGTCCAGCACTGCAGGGCCGGGATGGTCGTCATCGGGCAGTTCAGCGATGATGTAGAAAGCCAGTTTGGGCGCGGCACTTTTGTTCTCCGTGTCGACTGTTAGTTCCCCGTAAAAGAGCATCCCGTTGAGCTCGGGAATGGGCGGTAACCAGATGTCTTTGACCTTGTAAACATTCTCCAGCTCGTCGATCAAGTAGTGGTCCAACGCGTTGCGAATGAAGAAAAAGCATCTGCATGCGGTAAAAGGCGGTACAAGTCATTTCCAGTCACTTCTTTTTATGTTTGTTACTTCTTTTTTATCTTTTTCTTCTTTTTATGGCGCCTTATTACCCGGTACCGGTCTGCTAATCGGTACCAATTCCCTCGTGGTGAAACTCAATATTTGTATAAAAATAAAATGTTTTAGCATTTTCTCATCACAGATGCAATTTAGAATCGATTGCCATCAGCGAAAACATTTCAGGACCGATTAAAGGGCGGAACTAGTTCTACTTGTCGAAAAAGTCCCTGAAATAGGCTCCGATTTTTCGAAGGTTGGACAATAACTCCGCCCCGTGACCGCAGAAACATATTTGGTTGATGTTTTGTCGATTGCACGTTGAATTCTCAAAGAGCGATCGGCAAGGAAAATATATTTCGATATGTATGCTGGATTCCATGATAGAGGAATCGCTACTATTAGCTTCGTTGGACCGGAACGAGCGTGATTAGGCCGGACTCCTGATACATTAAAATTTTTTAATTTCGATCGCCGTTTCATTTAACTATATTTCTAATGTGTTGTTGGTGGGTTTCGATTGGTTTTGATGAATTTTGGTGGGTTTTGATGGATTTTGGTGGATTTTGATGGGTTTTTATGGATTTTGATGGATTTTGATGGGCTTCGATGGGGTTTGGTGGAGTAGGATGGATTTGGTGGGTTTTGGTGGGTTTTGATGGATTTTGGTGGATTTTGATGGGTTTTGATGGGTTTTGATGGATTTTGATGGGCTTCGATGGGGTTTGGTAGATTTGGATGGATTTTGGTGGGTTTTAGTGGGGTTTGATGGGTTTTATGTATTCGAACCCATCGTAACAAATAATTTAATACCTTAGACATTCCGTAGCCGACGCGGCCATCCAATATCGACGGGTGTTAAGACTCACGTTCTTCCTGATCCGTTCTGCAGTTTCTGGATAGTGATAAGACGGGACCACGTCTCTGGGTGTGGTGTATCTGTTTCGGAGTAATATTGATCCATATTTGCAAATTGCAATACTTTTTCTGTGCTACTTGCATAATAGTACACAATTAATGGCTCTGAAACTTATCATCGGTGATGACGTGTGACGTACGCAATGTCTGTGAAGTTGGCGTTGAGGAGCGGAGTAGCCGTACCGGTTTCCAGATCGGGATTGCTGTCCTCATTCTTAATCTTAGTGAGGCCTACGGAAAAAATAGTCTTACGATTAAGGCTGTAAGAATTGGGGTAAAGGAGCAAATGGAGAACCTTACAATATACGTTATCGGTGGGCCTCCTAAATCTACAAGTAAACGACATTGCGGTTTGCGGGATTTTTTTCGGTCATAATCAAAAAATTCGATTTATTATAGTTGCTCATGCTGTCATTGTATTACCGAAGGCGATCCCGGACGGGAAGAACTTCCGCGGGATCACTTATGTGCTCTACCTGCGGCAGCTGACCAAGTAGTCGTAAGACATGATGACTCAACTGTTCCTCCTGGGCGTTTCGGAGATCTGCGTGAGGAATATACAATTAGTGAGTACTTAAAAACAGTTGGTTACTCTAATATTTCCGTAGTAACTTCTCGTAGTCAACACTTTTAGATTAATGTTTTTCGGAGACTGAAAACATAGTTTAATTTAGTCCACAAGTCAGTTATCCCTGTGGTAACTTTTCAAACACCTCTTGCTTAAAATCCTTAACGTCAAAAGGATCGATAAGCCACGCTTTCACGGATTTTCGCTAAAGGAAAAAGTGCGTCTCTCACTGCTGACCTGGCGGGATGTAAAACTCCACGCCGCTGCAGCAGCATCGTCGCAGACATTTCCTCAGACATCCCACTTCGCGGTAGCAGAAGGGCCACAGCGCCCGGCCCAGACTGACGGCGCTCTTAATCAGCAGCGCGGCTGCCGCGGCGTCGAACGAAAACATGGCCCATCGCTGACCCAGCAGGCCGTTCTGCTCCAGCGCCAACCCGGCACCGATCAGTGCGCCGCTGAGGATGAAGCAGAAGACAAACTGCAGCAGATGGTTGCCCTTGTTCCACACGACGAACCGGAGGAATCGCATGCAGCAGTTAGCCGGACTGGAGACGGCCATAATGGAGCTCCTCTCCACTACAAGGTACTCCGAAGGGACCTTCGTTTACAGAAGGAACGCTGCAAAAGGAAAGTCAGGAAGAGTGCAGAGCAAAGGGTCAACTTTTAATGGACATATTTGCAAGAGGCTTAAGAGTTTGATGAAAAGCAGCAAGGAAGAACCGATTCGACATTTGTTCTGTGTTCAGGTTGATTCATCCGCTTGTACGGGGAGAATGGATGGGGCTCGACCGTTCTCGCAGATAAACTAAACAAACATATGGCAGAAA
This sequence comes from Hypsibius dujardini, assembly GCA_001579985.1. Classification (NCBI taxonomy): domain Eukaryota; kingdom Metazoa; phylum Tardigrada; class Eutardigrada; order Parachela; family Hypsibiidae; genus Hypsibius; species Hypsibius dujardini. Next base: position 35,890 of record LRSR01007508.1, read on the forward strand.
GTCGGGGAAGGAAGTTGAACTTTAAATGTGTGTGCTTTTGATATGATTATAAAACAATCTGCACCTATATACCGATTCCATAAACGGACCCCAGAGGCGCGTCGAGCTCCGGTCAGAGGGAAGGGTATATTGCTCCACTCACCATAACTAGGGCAATGTTTGGCCACGCCCCACCAGAAATATCCGTTGAGTAGAATTGCCATTCTGCTGTGAGCGGCGAGCAGGTGCCTGGTTCTGGCACTGTCATTGGACCTAAAATTTTATTCTTGACAAAAACTGTATCTGTGGTTAGGGTAAATAATAGATAATAAGTATAATATAAATTTATTAGATTGAATTTTGTTTATAATAATATCCATTTTATTTTATACATTGATTGGTGTTTAATTCATTGATTTTTAATACATATCTTAACCACAAACCATTTTTTTTGTTCAGATTAAAATTGTGCATCCAAGGATTGTGCCAGTCATGCAGACCCCTGCTAGTGCCTCAGCGGCGCCCCAGGGAAGGGGCCTGGGCTACCACCCCCTGGGAATCGAAACACACCTCTGGTCTGGTCGC